>JABFPM010000279.1:0-32431 GCA_022817325.1 Idris sp. 1 HC-2018 | reverse complement strand
ATAGACTGTTTTTATGTATAGGTAACAAAATGTAATAAATTTTGTACATGATAAAATCATTATAATTATTGTAATGTCAACTGCATTGCTATTTTTTAGGTTTTCAAATTATTTTCACAACAATAGATGAGAAATCAGTTCAAGTTTTTGAATTTATTCGATATCAATCAAAATATATTATTTAAATTGACTAAAGTTAAACTTTAAGTTGAACTATTAAACAATTTTGTTGAAAATACTCCAAAGTTTAATAACAATGAAATTTTTTATTTAATAAAAACAAATTGAAGCGACCACCGATGAAATTTGCCAGAAAATTGATGGATTTTCACATTTCAAAATTTAAATAAATATGGCTGCAGATTTTGAACTAGTTTTAAATTCTGACATTAGATATTTATTAACTCTACAATTAAACTTTCTCAAACTCTTATCGACAATTATAATTTTTTTGAAATAACATAATACAAAACTCAAAAATCTATTCGTCCACAAATCATCCCGCTAGTCACCAAGTTATCCTATTCTACAATAAATCAATTACTTTCAAAATTTCGTTAATTCAGCTTAAGGAGACGTCCTACCCAAAAATGACGAAAATTCAAAAAATGCTCATGTCTATTTTTTGTGGTTTTCAATGTATTTCAAAGGCCAAAAAACAAGAAAAAAAATTATCCTAAAGATGTGCACTTAGCCAGAAATTGTTCACAAATTTTTTATGACTAAAATGAAATAATCTATAGAATAACCCATATACATATAGCACTTATCGCGGCAAACATGTATCTTATTTATTCTGATATAAATTTATGTGTACATCAGTATAAGTTTATACATTTAGTGCAAATTTAGTGCATGTATTAAAGTAATCTTAAATATAAAAACAAAATTATCAACAAGATAAAGTTTTTAAGTTAACGAAAGAAATAATAAGAGGAAATATTCATGATAAATAAAAATTTTAATAAATTAAAAACATATTTAACAAAATATTTGTTTATTATTTAATATTTTTAATAATATTTCGCATGAAATATTATCGCAATATAGTAAAATTATGTTATTTCTTTTTGTTCTAAATAAATTTTATTTAATTTTAAATCTAATTTATTAATTTAATTATTTTTCTAAATATTTTATTTAATTTGAATTGATTTTTTTGTTTTCAAACATTTTATATGACATGATTTTTATTTTTTTATAAATTCGATGACTCAAGTTACAGACCGAACACTCAGAGAAAAATTCAACAAGAGTAACTGAATTTCCCTGCAGTTTTGGCTGAATCAAGTATGCCATTTGAATTCATCCAAAGTAGTAGAACAGTACCAGCAGTTTTGGCAGAACAGTGAAAGAATATTTTGCAAGATTTTGAGCATGTAGTTTTGACTGAATAATAAAGCAGTTTCTGCTTGGAGACTTAAATTTCATACTTGTTTTTATAAACTTTAGCAAAATGGAAATATTTTTAATACATTTTACAAATAATAACATATACAATTAACATGACTTAAGCTCGTAAAATTAAACATTTCAAAATAAAATAAATGTAAGAATTCGTCAATTATTTTTTTTTTTTTTTAATATATTATATTATATTGTATTGCTTTAGGTTTTTTGTAATACATATGAATTTACTTAAAATTTGTATAAAAATGAATTTTGAATTATGAATAAATGTTGCGATAATTTTTAACACAGAAAAAAATGTGGTTTTTATTTTTTTATAAATTATTATATGTTAAAAATTGCAAAACAATTTATAAATGAGTTTTGACTGATTGACATAAAATTATATAATTAAACTTTTATTAACCGAAAATGAACTGAACAAAATTGTAATGTTTTATGTTTTTACCAATTCATATTAATTCAATTTAAACTGATGTTTACTTTTATTTTATTTTTTTTATTTTTTTTTATGGTTATAATACTCGTGTAGGTATATTATAGCACACGTGCTAGCAAACGCAACAGAACCGGTCAGAAGTTTGTGCTGACAAACCGATCAGCAGTAACAACTGAAAAAGTTTCTGTCAAAACTGCAGAACCATTCCTCAAATATGTTATAATTTGAAATCAGCTATTTTAGCAGAACATTATACTCAAACATTGCTGGATTTTTTCTGAGAGAAGTCATAAAAATAAACTTTAATAAATTATTTGAACAGGTAGTTCTTTTATTAAATAAAATAAAGCACAATTTAATTACAATTAACAAATATTTATATGAGTTAATTTTTACAATTGTACAATATAATATACATATATATTCTGATTAAGTATTACATAGATAAATACATAAAATAAAACATAACAAATAATTGTCTAATTAATGGTAAACAAGTTAAATAATGAATATGTACAACATTTATCAATATTTGATTATTTAATTTCATACATTCTTTAAATGTGACATTAATTTTTGTTTTAAAAGTATTTTCGCCAAGTAATATTAAAAATGATTTTAAAAAAAAATGTATGTATTTTGTTTTATAATTTGTTAGTAACCATATCTATTTTCAAAAGATTTCATAAGACAAATATTTTCTAAAATTATACTTATCGATTCAATTTTTACGTTTACGTTCAGCAAATTCTTGTAATCCTTGTTTAATTGTACTATGCGTCATTGTGTTTTTGACGAGAAATGCCACGGCTCCAATTTTGTTGATATCTTCTATATTTCGGTTTTCATCATCAAAAAACAACATATCTTTGTAATCCACTCCAGAAGCAGAATGAATTCTGACAAAATTATATTAGTCAATATAATGTATGAATAAATAACATATTAAAAAGAAAAATGTAAAAATATAAAAAAGCATATTACCTAGAAAAATGAGTACGTTTGCACCCAGGATATATTTCTTTATAATCAAAATATTGATCCCAATTAAATAGTTTTAATAACTTGTTTGCTCCATCTATTTCAGAAGTTCGAGAAGCAACTCCAAGTTTGTATCCTTCTTTTTTAAGTTGTTGCAAAATTTCAGGTACATCTTCATAATATTTTACTTTTTGTCCATGTGTATCGACAACTTTACCATTACTGCTATAAATCAATATTCAACATTATTAATTAAATTTTACAATAAATAACTAAGTGATATAAAAAAATTCTGAATAATTTAAAAAAATTATTGTTGACAGAAAAAATTACTTATACTCACTCCTTTCGAAAAGGTGGATATACATGGGTGTCTACCCAAAAAGGCCATAATGTATAATCTGAAAACAATTTATTAAATGTCAAATTTGACAGGTCAAAATATTTTTTTTTCTTTGGTTACCCAAATCAAAGACAATAATTGTCGGTTTCTTGTCCATGACCGTTGCTTCTCCAATAAATATTTGACAAAATATGTGAAGTAATAATAGCAGGTGAGTATTTTTAAAATTAATCATAAAATATTATTGTTTTTTCTTCACATTACATAAAATAAACATAAGCTCAATATTTTAGGTTACATGAACTCATTTAAATTGCGCTGTTGATAATAAAAGAGCGACAACTTGCGGACGAATCCAGAATTACAAACAACATAATAATATATGTATAATTTACGTGCAATTTATCATAAAAATGATTAAATATTTTTAACAAACATAAGAAAGATTATTTCATAACAAATTTCAATTTTTTTTTTGTTAAATAAAATGTGATTTTTTAAATGTTCAGTTGCAACTCCTCTACAAGTTTTTTTATGATAAAAATTGAGATAAAAATGTATAAAAAAATTTGTTACTTTGTATTTTGTTATCACAAAATACATTTTGATTTCACGAGTTTGATAAAATAATTTAGATATTAAGATAAAACAACTTTCTGACATCCCTGAATTCGCGGTACAATTTCAGCCAATCAGACGAGTTGCTTTCAAATTCAAACGAAACAAGCGAAAAACAAATCGAGCAAATGGCAGTTAACATCACGTCTTTGTGCTGTTATTGTACAGAGTTACAGGTGTAAAAAACCATATAATTTAATTGAAATAAACTTGTTTCTTTTTTAATTCAGCTAATTTTAATTGATGACGCAACAACATTATTAACGACAAGAGGTATTAAAACCTGTAAAAATGACGAGTATCAAGGTAGCAATTAAAGTGAGACCCTTGATACCTCGGGAAATAGAAAACGGCAGCACGATTCAATGGACAACCATGGACAACACAATTTTTCCCACTGACAGACGGGAAAATACATATCAGTTTGGTAAGAAAATTGTCAATTTTTCTACCATTTCAGGTTTACTATATATATATAACCTTGTTTTGAATTTTTCAAGTAATTTTATTTTGAATTTTGAAATAATAAACACAAACTACGTAGCATTATTTTAAAAAAAATTACTTTTACTTTATATAATAACATGTTCAGCAATGTTAATAAATAATACTTTTGCACATTGCAAATTGCATGTACTTTCTAATTACATAGAATATAACAGTCGTGACTGCCAAAGTAGGTTGAGAAATAAGTATCAAAGTTAAAAAAATATACAAAATAGACAAATTAAATAAAAAATAATAAACTGAAAAAATGTATTTTACTTCAAAATTGTGATTTATTTCAGATCATATTTTCGGAACTGAGTCGTCCAATCAGCAAGTCTTTGACACTGTCGTGCAGCCCATCATCGAAGCAGCGGTAAATGGATTCAACGGGACCATTTTTGCGTACGGACAAACGAGCTCGGGAAAAACGTACACCATGATGGGAAGCAAAGACTGTCCAGGGATTCTCGTCTTGGCGATACGAAAAATATTTTCGAGCATAGAATCTACCAGTGGAAGGGAATTCTTGCTGAGGTATAAAATCAGAAATAAATGTCAATTTTATTACAAGTATTTTTTTCTATTAATATAAATATTTAATTTACAGAGTGGGATATATTGAAATTTATAATGAAAAGGTCAACGATTTATTGGACAAACAAAATACTGACTTTAAGTTGCGCGAAGAAAATGGAGACGTTGTGGTCAAGTGTAAAGAGGAAATTGTGACTTCTGAAGAAATGGTTCTAAAGATACTGAAATCTGGAGACAAGTCCAGACGAATAGGCAAAACTGACATGAACGAGTACAGTAGCAGAAGTCATTCCATTTTTAGGATTGTAAGTTGGAAATAAAACAAAAAAGATTTATCCTTGTTTGAGAAGCTGTTATTTCGTTTAATAGTCACCTAGATAATACCTCAAAAACATATATTTTCTAATGGCTGTCAGGTGGTTTGCTACAATTTCCAGGCAGTTAGATCAAAATATGATTTTACACAATTAATTGTCTAGCTAATGGTCTAGACTTCGCTGGATTTTTTTTATCTGCCTACGACATACACATTACATATTTTTATTTTCAAGTATACAATATTTTTGTTGCAAGAAGTTTGAAACTTTGATTCTTTTATTGCAGACGATAGAAAGTAAACAGACAGATAGTGATTCTGACGGAGCAGTGCAAGTTTCACAATTAAATCTGGTGGACTTGGCTGGTTCCGAAAGAGCCGAGGCCACAACTGGAAATGAAAATCGTTTTAAAGAAGGCCGTTTTATTAATTTATCATTGACGAAACTGGGAATGGTTATTATGCAACTGAGTGAAAATCAGGAGTACGTCAACTTCCGAGACAGCAAGTTAACGAGGATCCTACAAGCTTCCCTTGGAGGCAACGCAATGACTGCTATCATTTGCGCTGCTACTCCGGCGTCCTTAGATGAAACTATGAATACTCTCAAGTAAGTACAAAAGAAAAAAAATCGATTTACTTAAAATTAATGGTGAATATAATTTAATAGCATTAATAATCTAACAACTTAGTTTATGGGTTTTTTAATTAAAAAATTGATATTCAGCGTTTAATTAATTTGTAGCAAGTTTTTTAACTAAATTTATACGCAAATTGTTTAAATTTACTTTCAATTATATTGTTAGTTCAATTCAAAATAGATTTTTTTATTGTTGTAGATAATCTTATCTTTGTTATTAAAAAATATCAAGTATTGTGCAAATAAATAATAAGAATTATACTGTAAATAATAAAATTTTAATTAATTTATTTAGTACTTAGTAAAAAGTTATACAAAGGCATTTTATTGTGATGCTAAAATTTGGCGGGAAAAATTTACAAGTGAAAAGTTGAGGTTATTTTCTCATAAGTTTAAGTCTAAAGCATGTCTTGACACTGTTCCATAAATAAACTGTTATTTAATATTTATTTATCAAATGATTCTAACTAATGTATTTATTTATTGTTTGTTGATATTATTTGTTATAATATGTGTGATAAAGGTTGCTTAAATTATTTTAAATAACCATGATTTTTATAATAGTTGATACAGAGGTTATGAAACTTAAATATAGATAAAATGACACTTTATCCTATTTTTTGTAATTTAAATTTAATACGTTGAGATGTTAATTAAATGTATTGCTTTTTGTTATGAAGGTATTTATTATTTTATAATTAAAATCTTTAAGATATTTTTTGGAAGAAAAAAAAATATTTATATTTTTTAATGATGAACAAAAAACTATCTCAACTTTTTTTTAAGTATTAGGTACATCCTATACCGAACTGTCTTGCTAGACATTGTTGAATGGTTGTATATTTTATGGTAAAATTAAGAATAAGTTTCCTTTTTTACTATGGATACAATATTGGTAACTTTACAAAAATGGACTTTTAGTTCGTAAGTAAAATTTTTTGAACGGTTTTTTGAATAAGTTTTAAAAAATTAAAAATGATAATTTAATAAAATTTAATTAATAAATGTATATCTTATAACCTAAGTTGTATTAGATTATAATTCATATCCAATTGCAAAATAATAATAATTATTTGTTTTATTCAATTCAGTAGAATTTCAATAGAAAATTTGTTATTAAAAAATAAGTTTTTCCCCTAAAACAAAACTTTTCCTTTGTGATGATTAAATCTATTGGAATTCTATTTTTTATAATTATTTTCTTTATCACAACACATTGTCATTTTTATTTTGCAAAATTTAGTTTCGCTTCGAGAGCCAAAAGTATCAAAAATAAACCCAAGCTCAATGAAGTTATGTCAGATGCTGCACTACTAAAACGTTATAAAAAACAAATTGACATGCTAACTCGAGAATTGCAGGTTATTATGTTTTCACTTTATATTATTTTCCACTTCTTTTTATTTTCTATTTTCTCCAAAAAATTTTCCACAAACAATACAAAACTTAACAATAATCAATAACACTTTTAAAATTAATCCACTAAATTATATGAAAACTGTCTTTTTCATTCAACCCGTTGACTGGAAATATTCTGTTTTTTGTACAAGTAACATTTTTCAAAAACAGTACGTCTAATGAACAATGCATTCAATATATTATTTACTTTAAATGATTTTAACATTTATTTTAATAAAAGAATGTTATGAGTTTTAAAAAAAAAGTTTTAAAATATTCTGTCCCATATTTTGAGTCAACGGGTTAAAATACATTCGACTAAATCATTAAACGTTTTTTAATTCAATTTCCAGAACACAGATGGTAAAAAGAATGTCGACGAGGTAGAAAAGAAACTACAGGAAACCCTAATGAAAAACCAAAACCTAAACGAGCGAATAAACATGCTGCAGAGAAACATTCTCTCAAGTTCCAACTTAAACCAGCCTATTTCCGATAAAAAACGTCGTCAAACTTGGGCAGCTCCTGCAGCTCGCACCGCACTGATTTTGTCCCCAATTTTCAAACGACCTAGCAACAACTGTAACCTGGAAACCCTCGCAGAAGAAGATTCCGACGAAATACCGCTGTCCGACTTTGAAATGGCCTTATACGATTCCTACCAAAATATTCAGCTCGACGACGAAGAAGACCAGAAGTTCATTAAAAGGAACAAAAAAGTTTCTTTCGACCCCAAAGACGACGTTACCTGCTATTACGCTGAGGAGAGTATGACGTCCAGTGGCTGTCAGTATCCCCAGTCGTCGCCAGGAACACCCAAGTCGGTTCTCCGCGAAAAAATCATGTACATGTCCGAAGAGCTAAAAGGTCTGCAAGAAATCACCAGACTGGAAAAAGTTTTGATCGCAGAAGACGAGTCTCGTGAAGAATTTGTCCAGCTGAAACACCAAATGCGCTGTTTGCGGAAGGAAAATGAAAATTTGCAGAGCTCTGTGTGCGATAAAGAACGCAGTATGGAAAAGCTGACGAAACTTCACGAGGAACTGAAAAAAAGTCATGAAGAGATGCAGAAGAAACTGACAAAAAATGAAAATATGGAGAAGAAAATTGAAGATTTTAAATTGGGTTTGAAGGTTTACCAGGAAGACACCAAGAGAAATAAAAGAGTTCATGCAATAATTTCAAGCTTGTTAAATGGTGACGAAAAGAAAATAGAAATTGGAGAAAAAGATCAAGCTGAATTACGTTTATTATTGAGCAATGAAAAACTGGATTTTGATGTAATAAATAAGGAAGACAAATGCGACGAAGAAAAGGAGGAATTGAGAAAAAAATTAAAAGTCACTGAGGAACAGTTGTCAGATTTTAAATCCAAAATGTCGGAGTATCAGGGAAAGCTGAATGAGATGGAAAAAAGCAAACAGCAGTTGATCGATAAAAAGGACAAAGAACTCAACGAGCTTAAACTTCAAATTGATACTCTCGAAGTGGAAAACAATGCAATGATGGAAAAGATGAACCAAATGGGCAAAATGCGTCGCGAGAAAGAGGACCTGATGACCAAATGTCAAGTCTTGGAAAAAGTAAACCAGAGTTTGGAAGGACAAGCCGAAGAACTAGAAAAGTTGCAGCTTGAAAATCAAAAGTTGCAGGAACAGTTGACGAAGGTTTCAGTCAACTCTGATTTGCAACAGGAGATCAAATTAAAATGCGACGAAATCGAGAGTTTACAGAGAGAAAATGCACAGCTAAAAGAGGAGTTGGCGAAATTCTTGCAGGTGGACAACAAAGTGAAGAGCGAGGCTTACGAAGAGACCATTTGTAAGATCAAACAGGAAAAGGACGATTTGAATAAGAGTCTGAAACAATCCATGGATGAATGTGAAGAGCTGAAACTGAAAATCAAAAGTTTAGACTTAAAACTGAAGGATTACCAGAATCAAGTTGGAGCTATGAATGTTTTTGAAAAAGAAGTGGAGGAGTTAAAGGAAAAAGTTTTGCAAACTGAGAACAGAGTTCAAGCTTTGGAGTCGGAAAATCTGTCACTGAAGGAAACCAATTCGAAAATGGAAGAAACTAATTCTAGGCTAAAAGAATTATTGAAAGTCGAGCAGGAAACTTCGCAGAAATTATCTTCTAATCTTTCAAAGCAGGAAAGTGAACTTACGAAACTAGAAAGCAAATTGGAAGAGCACAAACTTAAAGAAAAGAACTTATTCGATCAAATTCAAGGACTCGAAGACTATAAAACAAAGTACAGTAAATTAGAGAAGGAAATGAAAAATGTCGAGTGTGAAATATGTGCAAACAAAGAGCTAAATGACAGTAACGAGAAGATCATTAATTTGCAGGAACTGCTGAAAAAAGAAAAAGAGAATTACAACGAGTTGAAAATGAAGTTCGAAAAAGAGCAGAAGAACAGTCAAAACTACGCTAGTCTGGAACAAACATTACAGGAGGAAAAGTCCAAGTTCAGCGAGATGATGGAACATCACAATTTCGAAAATTCAAAGATTGTAACATTATTAAATGAAAAAATAATTGAATTTAATAATTTACAAAAGCAGTGCACTGAACTTCAGGAGCAGGCTGATTTGAATTTGAAAAACAGTGAGGAACACCATCGTAGAGCCGAAGAATTGGATGAACAAGTTCGAAAGCAGAATTCTGAAATTGAAGAGCTGTATTTCGAGAAAGAAAAGATAAACTCTGAAACGGAAAAGCTGAGTTTTGAAAATGAAGAACTCAATTTTGAAAAAGATAAGCTACATTCTGAAATTGAAAGTCTGAATTTTGAATTTGAAAAGTTGAATTCTGACAAAGAAATTCTGCATTCTGAGGTGCAAAAGCTGAATTCTGAAATACAAAATCTAAATTCTGTAATTGAAACTGAAAAACAAAAGATCAAAGACGAAGAACAAAAGTACGAAGATCTAAGGCAACAATTTGAAAAGCAAAAACAGGATTCGAAATCATTGCTGGAACAGTTTCAAGAGGAAAAGAAAATTTTGCTTAATCAAATCAAAGAATTTGCTGAAAAAAGCCAAGATTATCAGGACAAATGCAAGTCTCTAGAAGACGAGGCAAATTTAATTCAAAAACAGTTGCAGGAACGAGATGAAATTATAAAGAGACTTAGCTCTGAAAACAATCATTCTTTGAGGCACGAAAATTGTGATTTGATGGGAACTCAGTATCTAGATTTGACAAACAAGTCGAAGATTGTTCGAGATTTGGATTCGCCTATGATTAGCTTACAAACTCGGGAATCCCTGCAAAAGAGTTCAAAGTCTTTAAATTCCAGCAGTATTGTTAACAATGAGATTTATTTCGATAACACCTCGATGTTGGATGAAACTGTTTCTGACGCAGATTCGACGATCGATAAGACCACTTTGATAAATGATAACAAAAAATTGCGAGTCCAGTTGCAGGCAAAAATTCAGGAAACAAAGGACATCGATAACATGGTTGGCGAATTCAAAGAGGGCATTAAGAGGCTGAAGCAGACCATTATTGTTTTGACCTCGGAAAATTCTGAATTAACAGAAAAACTGAGCCAACAAAAGGCTCAGTTTGATGAGACGAAAAACAGTATGCAGGTGAGAATAAATATATAGAATCAATGTACACTCCGAGAAATCTGTGAACCTTTTTTAGTTAACTGATATAATAACCAATTTACGGCAATTGATGATTAACCTAAAATGCTCTGTTTTCTAGCAAAAATTGGAAGTTTAATTTAGTTCCGAAATTAGCAAGAAACGCTACCTATCTCAGTTGGCGGTGCCACGTGAAAAACGTTAACATTATTCATTTTCGAAATTCGTCACAGCTCACTACCGATTTCGGTAAAACTCCGCCCCTTTTATGTTGAATGAAAATAAGAGTGTGTGCGTGCACGCGCTTACATCGACTTGAACGTGAAAGAAGCTTGCCGAAATCGGTAGTGAGCTGTGACGAATTTCGGAAATGAAGAACGTTAATGTTTTTCGCGTGGCACCGCCAAGAAGTAGCGCATCTCACGAATTTTGAATTTTAAATTGATGGACGATTTTCGGTAATGGTGTGCAGCGAATTTAGATAAAAATCATACATTATTCGATAGTTAGTTTGTTATGCTTTTCAGGTAAATGTTGACTTGCTTTTAAAGTTACACAGTTTTTTCGGTGTAAAAAGCATTTTTTAAATGATTTAAATCTTAATTTATTAAAACTTTTTTTTCAGACGAAAATTGATGAACTGCAGACACAGTCATTCAAACTGACTTACAATGAAGATCCAAATGCCACTCAATTGGATAACAAGCAAATTTCAAATGATATCGTCGATTATGAACAAAAATTGTCAGACTTGAAGACTGAAAAAGAACACTTGTTCGCTGAGTTGGAGGAAATGAGATCAAAGAACAAAAAGGAACTCCAAAAATCCGAGGAAAGGCTGCAGAAAATGACAGCAGCTATTGAGTCAGAGATGTCTAAAAACTCAGAATTATCTGCACAATTGTTGCAAAAAACTGAGGAAATCAGTAGCTTGAAGCATCAAATTAACAGTCTTAAAGAGGAAAATGGTCTCCAAATTGCTGATCTTGAAGCTCAAATGATAAAACTGCGTAAAGAAAATGACCAGCTATCTACAGAAATTATGGACCTCGTAGAGGGCGCAGAGCTACTTCAAAAAACAGATGAAATTAATAGTTTGAAACAACAACTCAGTCTTATTCAAGAAGAAAGCAGTTTAAAAATTGCTGAACTTGAGAGTGTTATTGTAAAACTCCGTAAGGAAAATGACCAACTGGCGATAGACCTTATGAATAATTTGGAAGAATTGGAAAAGTCTGAAAAATTGAAAGAATCGAGTAACAAAATTGTTTTGCAGGTGAAAACTTTGGAGGACCAAATCCTGGGTTTAATTGCTGAAAACAAAAACTTGATGACTGAAAATATAAATTTGGTTTCTGAAAACGAAAACTTGATTGCTGAAAATAAAAAACTAACTACTGAAAACGAAAACCTATCAGCTGAAGGCAAAAAGTTGAACCGAAGTTCCAAAGCAGGAATCAAAAATGTAAATCGTCAGCTGGAGGACCTGCAAAAGCATTTCGAACAGGAGGTCAACGAAACCGGACCTCTGCTGTCTAAAGCCAACGAACCCCTCGATGAAAGTCTTTTGATGGACCAGAGTTTGATGATGAACGACAGTCTGAATGTTTCTCTGATTCAAGAAAAAGTCCAGCATATTGACAAAGAATTCGATGAGCTGAAGAACATCCACAGAGAACTCTCAATTTCCTTCCAACAAAAGTGCGAGGAAATTGAAAAGCTCCAGTTGGTGATTGCTTCGGCATTTTCCAAGGGTCAGAAGAAAAACAAAATCGACAAACTTAATCGGGATCTTGATACAATTAAAAATGACCTGAAGAATTATTCGAGCAATTTTGCGAACATCAAGTCTGCCTTGGACAAGTGTGCTGAGAAAAACGATGCAACCAAACAAGAAATTGATTTGGTGAAGAGTGAAAATAAACAACTTCGTGAAACGGTAAATTATAAATGAAATATTATTTATTTTCTTATAATTATTGCTGGTCAATTAATAAATTTTGAATTATTTTTAGATGTCAGTTATTGGAGAAAAATCAAACCAACTCGAACAAAAGATTCAGGTCATCACTGATGAAAATACGAAACTCAAAAACTTGGAAGCCGAACTGCGTATAAATGAAAGTGACTTGCAAGCTGTTATAGAAGAACTGAAATCAGAGAATGCCAATTTTATAAATCTTGTCAGCACTTTACAAAAGTCGCTGAAAGAAACCAAAGAACTTGAAGAATCTCTAACGGTAAAACTGAATGCTCTGAAAGAAGAGAAAAATAAACTCATTGAAGACTCGAAAAAGCAAATTGAAGACACAAGAAAGCAGTTCTCAGATATTTCCAAAAATCTGACCGACCAAATTGAGGAGAACAAATTAATGAAAAAAAGTATCGACGATTCCAACAAAAGTCTCACTGCTCAAATGAAAGAAAACAACGAACTCAAGAACCAGATCATCAAACTTCAAAATCAAAGCCCGAAGTCTAAAATGAGTCCATTGTCGGCGAAAAAGGAACTCGACAATGGTCGCAGGTGCATCGTAAAGGAGATCAAGAGTCTCGACCCGAAGGCCAAGATTTCGAGCGACAAAACCATCAGCGAGTTGATGGCAAAACTTCTCGAAACTATAATGACAAAAGAAGCCGTAATCATTCAGGAACTCCAGGAAAAAATCAAAGCTGGTAAGGAGAAGCTTCAGGAGGAGAAACGTGAACGAACCGAGGCAGAAAAGAAGGCCAACGAGTGGATGCGCACTCTCGAGGCGGACAACGACAAACTCCAGGCTGAGCTCACCGATTTGGAAAACAAAAATAAGCAGATCTTACGCACCAGTGAGATCGTGAAAAATCTCACACAAGAGCGTGACGAGTGCAGTCGTCAGGTGGAAAAACTCAATTCTGAAGCAGAAGAATTGAAATCCAAAAATCGAGATCTGCTAATGAGCATTGAGTCACTGGAGAATAACGGAAAACAGCTGAGCAATGAAAACAAAAATTTGGATAACGAAATTGCGAATGTGAAAAATCAGATTCGAGAACTTTACGAAGCTTACAGTAATCTGAACTCGGAACTTGCTGAGAAGAATAGTGAGATTGAAAGTATGAATGCGAGACTGAATGAGGAATGCGAAAGGTATTCTCAGTACAAACAGACTTTGGAATCACTGCAGCCGGAGTATAACTCGATGCAAGAACAAATTAGGGAATATAAGAGCAATATTGATACTTATAAGACTGAAATTGGTAGGAAATATTTTCATTTAACTTTTATTATAAAAAAATAATAATTATTTTTTATACTTATTTAATGTGTGTTTTGTTTTAGAAACTTTAACTTCAACTCTTCAAAATGCTGAATTGAATTCCTCGGTTTTCAAAAAGCAATTTGAAGATCAGCAAAACAAGTACTGCATTTTGGAAGAAAAGTACGCACAAATGGAGGTGGAAAATTCTAAGCTCGCACGCAAAGTAAGAAAATAATTTTTTCTTTTATTAATAATTTAACATAAGAGATGTTAAACTTTATTATATAAATATATTTTCAGATACGAAACAGCGCAAGCAAGTCGGTAATCGAAGAACTCGAGGACAAAAACCATTCGTTAGAAAACAAACTGGAGGGTGTTTCAAACCGAATGCTTGAAATTCAGACCCAAACCAGCGAACAAATCAAACAGCTTCAGCAGAAGATCACCTCGTACGAAAAAATATTCGAAGACGAAGACAACTGCGACGTTATAACTGCTCTGAAAAAAGAAGTTTTTGATCTGACATCAAAATTCAAAGAACTCGATGCAGAAAACGAGGAACTTGCTAAAATGATTAATTCTTTGGAAGACGAAAACAGTATTCTTCAGCTCAAGGTCACCGAGCTGAAAGAGGGAAATGGTTCTGAAGAACTGAAATCCCGACTGTCAGCTGCAGAAGCTAAGATCGCCGAATACGAGCTCGAAATGAAAAATCTCGCTGACAAACTGATGCGAGCAGAAGTTCAAATGTCGCTGGCTGAGAAAAACGCCAACTGCTTCAGCAGCAAGAACCGAGATTTGCAGACGAAAATCTCGAGTCTGGAGGACAGGCTGGAGACGATGAGCGCGTCGAGCACACGGAGCAACAGTCCGGCTTTTGAAATTGGCAACGAAATGAGACGACAGCGCAGGAGCAACCAGTTCAACCAGAACAGAAAAATAACAGAAAACTTGCTGAATTGTGAATGCTCGTTTACATGTTTAGACGATCCCAGCTGTGCCTGCTCAGGGTTGAGACAAAAAATTCGTACCTTGGAACTGGAAGTTGTCGACAAAGACTGTAAAATTTCAACACTGGAACTGACGATTAAAAGCGAGAGTTTTCCATTCCAAGAAAAGTGCAAACAGTTGAAAAAAACTGTCACTGCATATCAGGAAAAGGTAAAAATAAAATAAATTTTTTAGTTAATTATTTCAATAAAATTGTTAAGAATTGAATAATAATTTTTCATTCTTTTTACAGATTTCAGAACTACAATCTAGAAATTTAAAATTGGAAAGAATGAGCTCTCAGGAATGCGAGGCCTGCAAAAGACGAAAAACAAACAAAAGAGATCAGGCTATTCAGTTTCCTGAAAAAATGATTTGTTTGGGTTCTGTGCAGAGTGGAATTATAGAGGTGAAATAACTTCTTTTTACTATTAAATTTATGTTTTTTATATAATAATAATAATAATGAAGCGATCTAAAATGTAAAAATATTTAAATTTGAGACTCATCATTCAAACATCTATCTCTATGAATTATTTATAATTTAATATAGTTATAAGACAATATAATTTTTTGACATTTAGCAAGTTTCGAAGCGTAAATAAATATTGATTATTGTCTAAAAACAGATGCTAAATAATGAGCTATAAATTCAGAAAAACAAAAATTATACTACTCTCATTAAAATGTATAAAATATATAAAAAAAATCTTATCATTTTCAAAATTGCACCTAAAGGTTATTTTAATTATGTTTTATTACATTTTAATGACATCTCTGAACAAAAAATTATTACAATTAATGTACCTTTGGGATAAATTCAGTCAAGATTGCCGTGAGAATTTTTGAAAAATAATACTGAATTTTTCTTTTACAGGAGGACAGCATGGTAAAAAAATTGGAAAAAGAAAGAGACTTTATGAGACAAGTTTGTCGCGAGCGAAAAAGAAAGAATTTAGAATTAGAAGCGAAACTCAAAGCTTATTTTGATATGTATGGTGAAATTTTTGAAAACAACGTGACGAAGCATTCCGAATAGTTATGTATTGGAGACTAGTGCACGTAAAAAATAGTTGTCCGCGCTACTGTTTAATATTAATTAATTATATTATAAAATGTAATAAAATGTGATGTTTATTAATTATTTTTGTATGAAAAATTTCAAGATAAGTTATTTTTCTAGTCTGTTGCACTGTAAATATATGAATTAACATGCGAAGCATGCAATAAAATGTTTTCGTACATTTGTAAACCGTTATTAATTTATTTAAACAAAAAACAATTCACTTTTCAGGCACATTAATTTTTATTACAAAAAACAGAGTAGAAAATTATAAAATAAATCAGCGAAGACTTTTTACAACATTTCAACTCGTTTTTCTATACAGTCTTAGGAACTAGAATCCAACTCTTTTTCCTCGATTTGCATTTTTTCTGCATCTTCTTCTTCTTCTTTTATTGGAGTATCTTCTTTATTTTTTTCGCGAGATTTTTTTGCAAACAATTTTTCATCGAAAATCGAGAGGCCCTCTTCTATCATCATCTGCACGGTTGTATACTTGTCCTCAGAATCATTCGTAGATGGCAGAGTCAAAATTTCTTTTAACTTGCGTTCTGCGTCTTGATCATCGTGGCTGCCGATACAGATTTTTAGAAATTCAAGAATATCTTCTTTACTTCGGTTTGGATAGTGTAGCATTGCTATTACTGCAAACTTCCAAATCATTTTTTCGTTGGTATAGTAAGCTTCCTTTATGAAGTGAAATATCATGTATAAAAGAGTGTCCCAGTCTTCAACAATTAAAGCATTAATCGCTCTAAATAACAAACTACCTAAATATAATAAAATTCAAGAAAATATAATAAGTTACTGTAAAATTTATTAAATTATGAAATGTAATAAAAAATGATAAAAAATATTGAAATACAATAAAATATATTTAAGGTAGGACCTGAGTCAGCTTCTAAATGTCAGAATTCGCTGAAATTTAACATCATTGTTCAAGGTAGTCTTATCGTGATGAACTTTATTAGATAGACTCAAATTGTTCAGAAATTTTTAATTTTTGAATTTTTTTTATGTACATATATATTTTTTATACTGGTCAACGATTATTTTAGCGAGTTATTTAGGTTTGAAAACATGCAATTTATGAAAAACTGTCAATTTATATGAAGAATCTCATGTTTCTCAACTTTTACAATATTTTTAGCAAAGGTAATGATTAGATAAAGCATTAATAAACTTGTTTTTATTAAATTCAAATATCGGAGAATAATTATAGATTTAAATATAAAATATAAGTTAACGATAAATCTGCTGAGTTATTTACAATTATAAAATCATTGTCTGCCAAAAAAACATTGAATATGGCGGATTGACAGATAACCCTTTTTTGGGACACAAAATTTGTAAAATTAAAACATCATTTTGCATTTTCAAGTATAACTATTGAATTTTATTATTTTTAATAAAATTATTATTTCAATTGTCATTTTGGTTAGTTTGCCACGATAGGAAGACCTTAAGAAGTATTTTGCATAATCTTTTAAAATTTGGAATAGCTGGACCAGATGGAAGCCGAGGTATTTGACCATAAAATTTGGTATAAATAATATATATATATATATATATATATATAAAAGCCATGTATTTTTTCCAACATTTGAAATTAAATATCTCAAGTTCTAGATAGTCCAAGTTATTCTAATTTTGGCAAATGAATAATATTTATATAGAGAACATAAAATTAAATATTAAACAAATTCTGACATTTATAACAAAAAATTTTTTTTACAAGTATTCCATTGGCAATATAATTTTTAAACTGTTTTTTATGTAGTTGTTTTATAGTTTTTGATAATATATTGACGAATCATTCATTAAAATTCAAAAGAAAACATTATATATGTAATTAAAAATTGGTATTTTGGCGTTAGAGTTCTTCAATACAATAAATTATAAAATTACCTATACAAAAAGACTTTGCATGTCGAGATATTTTACTGGTTTGAACCATCGAAACACTACCACAGGCTGTTCTTATTCTTTTATATTTTGCATGCAAATTTTTATGTTTGCGTTTTACTTTGCTTATCTTTTTTGCATTTCTCAAAATTCCAATTGCTTTTTCCTGAAATAAAATATTCTTTTTTATTTAAACTATTTTTATAAAATAAAAATTAAAATTTTTGTATTATCTACTTACTATATTGTTTTTACTTGCTGTGAAAGTGGTATCAAGGTATATTGTTCTATTCATTATAAAATGTCAATTTTCTGCTCATTTGTGTTTATTTCCGATACAGATTGAGGTTATATTTTGACTGTTGTGTCGTGTTTATGCTTTGATACTTGAAAACTGAACTAATTAAGTACAAAATATAATTAAAAAAAGTATTTTGTCAATTGCTTAAGATTTTCACGAAACTATCCATTTCTGACATTATTATATATTTTCTCGAGCATTCCTTCACAACAATGAAGTTTGATAATGACATCTGGCGGTAAAAGCAGTTGGTTTTAAAATCACCACAATATACAATTGCAAAAACCGCAAATCCTAACTATATACAAATAAAATAATTCAAGAAAAAGTTATTAAAATTTACAGCAGAAGTTTTTTTTTAAATCAAACAGGTAACTTTTTATTTACATTGTAATTTTATCAATATAAACCAATTATTTTTTCTATCATAACAATATATAAATAACAAAGTAAGATAAAAAAGGTAATTATAATAATTGTTGAGAATAAAACAAGTTGCTAATTAAAAGTCATATTTTCATTGTAATGGACACGTGATTTTGAAGACTGTCAATCACGATCAGTTATTATTTTTCTTTGTTATTCATTAAGTTTCAGGATAACCTTTTCTACAAATCAGTCATTGCCATTTTTGCAAAATACATATTTTACACATAATGATCGATGTGCTTATAGGTGTATAGATGTAATTCAATAACCGTGATATAAGTAAAAAAAATTGACAGTTAGAGCAGTAATAATTAAAAATCATGGAGGATCGTCCGTTGGTACACAAAAACACAAGCAAACAGGAAAGTCCGCCACCTTATTCACCTCCGACAGCACCTCCGCCTTACAGCAATGCTCCAGGTTCGTAAATTTAATTTCGAGGTTAAGTTTTGATAACATATTTAACTTATCAAAAATAACTTTTCAACTTGTTTTGTTTTTAAATAAAAAATTAAAATTTGAAACACAATATTTTTTCTATTAAATAATAAACAACTGACAAATAACTTAATAATAGTTTTTATAAAGCAAATTGAAGTGCTTTATTTTGTTATTATTTGTTCAATGAATCACTTGTGCTAAAATGATCAAATTTAATACACAATTAAGAGTCTTGTTGTTAATTAAATTTTTTTAGAATTAAATTTCATGTCCTGCACATTATGAGCTTACAAATTAATTATTTACTTTATTTATAATTGAATTTATTTGTATTGTTTCAATTTGCACTGAAAAAAAAATTTTAATTAATTGTTATATATGTTACTTTGTGAATTTAAGAAAGCACATACTGGCAAAGGCCACCAGGATATTATCCGAGCAGTGGAGTTCAGCAAAATACAGGAAATTTTATTCCTTCGTATGGAGCAACGCAATCAACCACAATTATTGTACCTGATATAATTGTTGTCGGCGCTTGTCCAGCCTGTCGAGTAATTATTTATAAATATTTAGAGCAATTTTTAATTCAAACTTTTTTTTTGCCATTTAGAATAAAGGTATGTCAGATATTTTTATTTAATACAAATTAATTAGTTTTACATGAAAAAAACATTTTTTAACAATTAGGTATAAATTTATAAACATTTAACAAACTTAATTTCATTTACTTTTAAATTCTAATAAAGTTTGAAGAATTTAATTAAATTCTTTAATTTAATTGAAAAATTACTATTTATAAAGTAAAATAATTCAAGTTCTGTTTTGTTTGTTTGTTTGTTTTTTTTTTTAACAAATATCTTTAAAACATGGAAATACTTGAGATATTTCTATTTAAAGGTCGGTGCATTGGAAGACGATTATACCAGCTTAGGACTACTTTGTGCCATTCTTTTCTTTCCACTTGGACTCATTTGTTGTCAGCTACTAAAGACTCGACGTTGCTCCAACTGCGGAGCATATTTCGGTTGAAATGCAATTCCAAAAATTACGATGAAAAACAAAGAATTTTTTGTTCAAAATTGAAAGGATATATCATAAGAGTTATACAAATTGTTTTTACTTATTTGTGATACTTAATCATGTTTCTTAATCTTGTACACAACAAATTTTAAATACTCGTAACATGCGATATTGAACGTAAAAAAAGCAATATTTAATTATACTGTGGTTGTAAAAATGTTCTATCTTGTTTTTGTTTTATAGTTGGAATCTGATATCATTTTACAACTCTAAAAAATTCTTTCATTTTGGACACACTTGTAATACGCGAGATAAAATATTTAAATTATCGCATTTTAAACGTATCTTTATATAGATTTTTAAATACTTTGCAAAACATTTGTTGTGCAATAAAAACTGATCCCATTTGTATAAATTGGATGTGTAGATCTAGTTGAGTAATTTTAAGTTATATATACTATAAACAATTGTACTGAGTTTATAAAAATTTATTTAATATATTGTATAAAGGTGATTTTGCAGATATCTACCAATTACAGTATCTTTAATATTCTTATTTAAATGTATAGATTCTTTTGAATTTATATTTCTTGTTTTTCTTTTTTAATCAGTTACATTTTGTGCTTAAATTATATTATATTTAAAAAATTGTTTACATTCTTTAATTTAAATGGAGAAAAAGTTGTATTTAAAAATAATGTTCATTCAAGATGCTTAATTTTATTTTATTGATATTCGTGAAATCACATATTAAATACATATTGTTACCAAATATATTTTATTATAAATAAGTAAGTTACATTTTGTGTAGATATTTAGGTGAAGTTTGAAGTTTTGATCTGGAAGTGAAAATTGTATTACAAATATAATTATATTTTAATATAAAAAAAAATTATTTATTGTAAACTGCGATGAAAACTGTCAACTCTTATGCGTGAACAATGTCAGAAATTATGTCAAGTGGCGTAGTAAAATTGTAAACGATCGACAGTCACTCCACATTGAAATATTTAGTTGGTTCGAAGGCTTTCTGAAACACCTCGTGCTCGTTCAGGTGTGCGTTTTGCTACGTAAAATTGATAATGTTGTATTCAAGGCCACCTCCCTTGGCAAGGGTCATTATCCCCGTGGTTATTAATTAAAAAGTATGCAATCAACTGTTACATTTTCCTCAAGTTATTTATCAGCGTTGTTTTACTTTTCGTTGAAAATTAAACTTTCTGCATCAGAAAAATTATCACGTGATTTTATTATACATTTTCTAAAAGAAAAATATGCTGCTACTGGTTTACAGAACAAATGTTTAACATTTAAAGAAGCGTGTCCTACTTTGTACAGCTTGTTTTTAATAATTTCTATGATAAATTTATAATAATTAATAAAATAAGCATGTTATTGTGCATCGTTTTGCCATTACGTTTTGGTCACAAAAACATTCTAAGCATTTGACCTTACCCTAAATAATGTAAAATACTGTGAATGTCACATCTCTGTTACGGTGTTAATAACTTTCACTTCCATGTTTATAATTCTATTGCAAATTTGTTACGTTTGATTTAACTTGAAAGACGAAGAAAAGTGATTAGATTTTATTAACATAACAAGATTTATCAATGGAAAATTTTCCGGATGATTAATAATTTTATTAAAAATGATATTTTCTGCGGAAACAATTATTGCCATACGTAAGTCGACATAATTTTTGGAAACGAATAAATTTCCTCGTTTTTTCGTTATAAATATATAAAAACAAGATTGTCGAACGTTGATATTTAATAATTTTTTAATATTTAACTTTGATTTTAAGTTTATAATAAGCAATATAATTGTAAAAAAATTTAATCCATGTTACTTAAATTATGAAATATATTTCAGTAAGTATTTAGTTGTTAAATTGAAATATATATTGCATTACGTGAATCGTTGTTGTTCTTTTTTAAATTCACTTTGTTAATTTTAATAAGTCTTAGGAAATGAAACATAAGGTTTGTGGAAAAGTTAGGAAAAAAACCAAAATCCCCGTGTGAGAATCTGGATGATTGACGCAAATTGAAGAACAGGAAGTTTGCAGTTAATTGTCGGAGTTCGCGGATTTGAGCAGCGCAACAGGTTGACTATAATAATAAAGTGGAGGGAGCGACAGCGGACTTGTCCTTGGTAGCGAACTTTTAGCGTATAAAGGAAACCGATGATGATAGTGTAGGATTAAAAGGCAATCGACCGTCCGAGCATTATCGAAGGCATGCCTGAGACCGAACGTGTCACCTGGACAGAGTCCTTCAGTGAACAACAGGACCCTGTCATGGAATTTGACAAAAATCAACGGTTCATTGGCACCGACGCGGAGAAACCCTTCGCCAGTTTACCCTCACGCAAAAAGCACGAAATATTTGTCAAGGATGCGGTCAAAATTATGCTCGATGAAGCTGTTTTTAAGGTAACACAATTTTTTAAAATTGTATCATATTCATTTTTTCCATTACTTTTTAAAATTTAAATTTTTATTCTTCATTATCAAATTTATTTCATTTTTTTTAATCTCAAATATCTTTTATATTTATTTATTATAAAGGCAAATAATTGACATTTTATATAAACAATTTTTAAAGTAATACATTTCAAATTATAATTAATAATTTATGTGTGAAAAATTGAAAGTATAATTTTGTTTTCATATAAAGTAAAAATGAGTACTATATTTTTTCTATTTGTTGCGACATCATTTCATGATATTCAGGCTAACAAGAATATTCTATATCTTTTTATTTCGCTCAAATGACTCTTTTTTTATGATTTCTCAAAAGCTGAATTTTCTCTTAATGATTCGTTATGAGCAGAGAAAAAGGTTTCAATTGCGTAAACACATAATGTTATAAAATAACTTTGTTTCAATCAACGTCAAATTAACGTTACGGCGACGTACAAAAAGTGTGCTTTTTTTGTTAAATTACCGTTTGTAATTGCTGTCGATATTGTATCATCGCAGTCTCTAACGACGTTTCAATGAATATATCGATTAAGAAAGTGCAGTCGTTCAGCCATGAGATATTAGAAAAAAAGGAAAAAGAAAAACTGTAATTATTTCATAAGACCGTCATTATAAGTGTAACACAAGTTTTTTCCAATCGTGTACAGAGATGGTTTTCATAAAAATGGTCAAGTGATCGTGCGACAAGTTTATATTATATACATTTTTACATTAATTTAGACAAGTATTAGAAGTTTTCATACAAAAAATATATCAAATAAATTATATTAATTTAATTTATTTAATTTTATTATATAGATTTGGTTTAATTATAAGAAACTTTTTTTGAAAATTTCTTCCAGCAAAATCAGCTTAAAATTAATTTTTTAACTTTTTTACAATTAAAAAAGTAAAAAAAAAAATTTGAACACCAGGTTATCCGAATGACAAATAAATCAGAGTACATTGTCTAATTTCTATGAAAAAATTGCGCAACTTGTCACACAATTAAACGTCACTTATTATCAAATTACCTGATTTACATTGTCCCCCCAGGTTATAAACAAATTTCATCAGATATACGACATTGCTTTGTCATATTTGAATTGATTGTTTCCGATGTCTCATTTAATTAAATTCAAGTTAAATGAAAAAAAATTTATCTCAATGGCAATCGTCTAATTTTACTTAATAATTTATCATTGACCTTTAAATACACAGTTTTAATGAATAAATAATTAAATTGTTAAACCAGCAGAAGTAAGCTGATGCAATGATTTTATCTCACAACACGAGACAACTTTATGTCTGGCTTAGTTTTCCCATTGATATATATATTTATGTTACTGTGACATTGAAAAATACTCATTAACCTTAGAAAGGTAATTAATTTATACAAAGAAAACACACCAACTAGGTCAGTCCAAACACAACAAAAGGATTTTATTTAACTTGTATTTCTTTAAAGAAAACAAAACTACTTTGCTTTCAATGTTATTAATACAAAGTTTTCTTTTTTAGGGAACCAGCAGAAGTCAAAAAGTAATAGAATGGATGGCCCCAGACTGTCTGCGTTCAGCCCTGAACTTCAAGCTGTCCTCCACTGGCGTCTCTCACGAGGAACTTCTGCAGTTAATACACACCATCATCCGGTTCAGCGTGAAAACCGGTCACCCTCGATTCGTGAACCAGCTGTACTCCAGTCTGGACCCGTATGGTCTCGTGGGCCAGTGGCTGACCGACGCCCTGAACCCCTCAGTCTACACCTACGAGGTTTCCCCGGTGTTTACCCTGATGGAAGAGGAGGTACTCCAGGAGATGCGTCGATTGGTCGGCTGGAATCAGGAAGGCGACGGAATTTTCTGTCCCGGAGGCTCCATATCCAATGGGTACGCGATTAACATCGCGCGCCACCACAAGTTCCCGGAGATCAAGAGTCGGGGCATGAGCCATCTGCCCCGACTGGTGGTGCTCACCTCCGAGGACGCACACTACTCGATCAAAAAGCTCGCTGCGTTTCTTGGAATTGGCAGTGAAAATGTTTATTTGGTGGAGGTTGACGAGAGAGGTAAAATGGACCCGGTCTGTCTGGAGAGAAAGGTGAACAGGGCTTTGGAAGAGGACGCTGTTCCACTGATGGTCTGTGCGACTGCTGGGACTACTGTATTAGGAGCCTTTGACCCTCTGGTGGAGATCCACGAAGTTTGTCAGAAGTACAAGTTGTGGCTGCATGTGGACGCAGCTTGGGGAGGGGGATGTCTGATGTCGAAAAAGCATCGAAGTCTGCTGAATGGTCAGCAATTCTTATTTTAAATGTATAATGGTTAAGTTTAGAAATAGTTTGGAATTCTATACTTTGCCTACAAAATTTGAGACTAGACGATGTATTGAAGACTCTTCTAATTTAATAAATTACCTGAAATTCTATACAGTGCCTAAATTATATACTTTTTTTAGGAATTCACTTGGCAGATTCAGTCACCTGGAACCCTCACAAAATGTTGACTGTGCCCCAGCAATGTTCGACCCTGCTTTTGCGTGAAAAAAATAATAACATTCTGCAATCGGCCCACGGCGCCAACGCCACCTATCTATTTCAGCAGGACAAGTTCTACAACACGAGCTTAGATTCCGGAGACAAGCACATTCAGTGTGGAAGAAAAGTGGACGTGCTAAAGTTCTGGTACATGTGGAAGGCCAAAGGGTCTTCGGGACTGGAGAAGCATGTAGACAGGTAATATTAGATTTAATAAGTTCTTTAAAACAAGTTTTTATTTATTTATAATAATAACTTTTTAAAAATATTATTTAACAGGGTTTTTGAGCTGTCCCGATATTTCACCGATTTGATCCGCCAGAGGGAGGGCTGGACCCTGATTTTTGAACCGGAGTGCACGAACGTGTGCTTCTGGTACACGCCGCGATCGAAGCGACACCTGGTCGGTAAGGAACTTAAGATGGAGCTGAACAAGGTGGCGCCATTGGTGAAAGAGAAGATGGTGCGCAAGGGCTCGATGCTCATCACTTACCAGCCACTGAGGGGAAGACCAAACTTTTTCCGAATGGTCCTGCAGAATTCGGGACTTACCGAGGAGGACATGATCTTTTTCGTTGAGGAAATTGAACGGCTGTCGGAAAGCTTGTAGAGTTTGACAAAATCTTGTGAAGGTTTGCATGTGTGCCTGAAATTGTTGGAGACGAAATTGTTATTAAAACCAAATTTACTAGAAAAAATTGTTATTAAAACACATTTTGATGACAAAATGTCTAATAGAAAGAAATTGTCAGTGAAAAGAAACTGATTTTAAAAATTAATAATAAAAGAAGCGAGGTATTTACAAATTTAGTTTGAGATACAAATTTTATTTGGTATTTTGAATTTGGTTTTACCGTAAATAACCTTTATTTTTAGGATACAGTTTTGTTATTGTTTAGTGCATTCTGTAATGGAAACATTTATTTAAATGAACATTATTATAATTAAGGCATTAGGTAGATTCTTTTTTGCCTTTATAATTTTTGTTTTTAGAAAATATGTTAATTTTACAAAATGTAACAATGATGGTGTTAATTTTAAGATTAAAAAATTGTATAGTACACTTATTACTAATATATAAAAAGTTTAATGTAAAAATAATATGAATCGTCTGTAAGGATTAATTTTAACATATTAATTTATTGATATGATAATGAAAACATTGTTATATTAAAAAATAAACTTTTGTAAACCCCAGAAGGCATTGAAAATCAGCGGAAACGCAAAGAATACATATCTATTTATATATTGGAGTCTGACAAAAAAATTCATTTTTTAATCAAATTAAAAAAATAAGGATAAATTAATATTAATAATTGAAAATAACAAATTAAATTAAAATACAGTCTTTTTGTAATAAAACTTTTTATTGAAATAACATTGTAAACAATACAGTACAAAATTAAAGTGTTAAAATAAATATATTAGTAGAAAATATATTACATTCAATGAAGAAATATTGTTATTATGTAATAAATAATAAAAGAAATTTCATTCAAACTTTCATACAAAAAGTTTATTAAGTCACTTCGTAAATTACATTTTGTTTGACACCTCAATTTTTCATGTTTAATGAGTGACTATAATATGCATTTAGAATAAAACAAATAATGCATAAAAAATATTGTAATTTTTCTGTAATAACGAATTTTTCACTTTAAAAAGAACAGTAAAATTTCTCCATTTTTTGTGTAGTTTCAGATAAAATTAATTTTAACATAATTTAACAGTTAAAAATATAACAATTAATATTTAATTTATACAAAAGATTGTTTCACATACAATGTTAATTGTAAATCTCCGCATCCATTCTATTTTATAAGTCAACAAATTTTGCGTACCCATTATTTTCTAATTAATAATTTAACGTTGAGTAAGTTTTATTTTCGGACGAAAAAAATTTGTTTGCTTGACTTGACTTTCTTTCTAAAACTCTCGTGTCACAATTTTTAAAACTAGGTTTCGCTAAATAATAACTAAAATTATCACATGAAACATTTTTCTATGTCAAGTAAAAACAATATTTTATTTAAATAAAATAAAACTTTCGAGATGACAAGCACTTGAAAACTATATGTATATATATATATATATATATATATTTATATTATATACACAGAAATTTCATCTTTTCTGTAAAATTATTAAAACTATTATTGTATTTGACAATTGTAAAATAAAAAATCTATTTTAAGCAGGACCACAAGTATTCCTCTAATTTTTATCAACGGAATCACATCGGTGGTATGGCATCCTGTAGGCATAGTGAGACAGCACCACTTTTCTTAAAATTTACATAAATTTTATTTTTAACTAAAACAGCTGTTGCTTTCACAACCAGTGATTTTTTTCTTTCGTTGTTAATCAACTAATTGTAAGTTTAAATATTACATTTAAGGCTATGCCATTTTTAAAAAGCAGAAAGAAAGAATCATTTTTTAAAGCTAATTTTTTCAAATTTACTACTAGTTGAGCTTTGTATTTTTTGAACAAATAAAAACCCAAATTTTTTGTACTCCATATGTGCAAGTCTAAATACTTTATTAGTGTTATTAATTGACCGACACTTGTGTTACATATTTTTTGTCATAAAGAATAAATTGCCGAAAAAGTATTGTGCCAACAGAGTCCTGCAGATTAAAAATTAATAATAAAATTTAGATATGAATTTGATTCAAGCGACTAGTCATCACAATTATGTTAATTCTCTGCCACGTATAATCGCAGCATAAAATACAAAACGCTTCAATAAAACGATAACGTTGAAATATAACAATTAATACTGTTTTATATGGCAGACACCATAGATATTGAATAATTATTGGAATTATGTACTTATCTATTTTATATATATGTATTCATATATACTAAATTATATATATACATTTGTGCTAAATTTCAATTTAAAAAGTAGAATTAAATTCAGCAATAACAAATGATTCACAAAATTAAACTTTAGCATTTAAATTTAACAAAACAAAAAAAAACAAAAATGTTGCAGCAATTAAACATTTATTAAACAATTAATTTGACATAAAAATTCGAGGAAGCACATTTGATCTATACATGATTAATTACAATTACTAATAAATAAATTGTTATTTGTTAAATAACATATTCATCTTAATGTTTACGAAGATTTGAATGTGCGCTATAAACGTTATTCGATTATTATAATATTCACATGTATGAAATGTAAAATTTTGATATTCAGCATCTCAACGACTGGCAGTTACAAAAAATGATGCCAAATTTGTTGTATGATTCTCAGTCTAACTGAAATTCATTTTTTACAAGCTTTTATTTTTTTCAACAAAAAAATTATTTTCAATGCGACTGAAAGTCCTTTTTTCTTGACAAAATTTTAGAGTATTTTCTGTAAATTATCAATGAAAATCTTTTCCGGACTAGCTGGTCGTGTAAAAAATAACGATTTAAATATTGTTTTTGTAGGCGTCACTTTCACGCCAGGAATTAGCCGCGCAGATACCGTCCCCTCGCCACCACTCGTTGATATCCGGATACCATTTTGGTGGTCGGTCGTCGTGCAGCATAGCACAAACCCGGCACCAGAAAAACGTGTTGATAAATTCGCCAGTGCCCTTCCACTTGAAATAAGAATTGTATAGATCGTCGTCGTTGTCGAGCAAGTGCAGATACTCGGCCAGCTCTTTCGCGGATTTAAATTCGTCGACGTGGATGTAGGAACGATATGGAGCACTTTTTTCGTAGTCTGTGGGGTGTGCTCCCATTACTATTGGCAATATATTGTGCCTGAAAAATTAAAAATCATACTTCAATTCACTTTTTCAAATCTAAATTATAATATCAAAACTTAAATTTTAAACTACTTTCAAACTTTATTTTATAAATCACTTAAATTAGAATTTATGGTTAAAATGTAAATGTTAGTTTTAAAATTAGTTTAAAAAAATGTATATATACCCTAAACCATTGACGAAAAATTTTTCAGTAATATAATCCCGACAGTTGGAATTTTCGAAAGCCAAATAAAATTTGTAATCACTGTCAAGCATATCAAAGCAGGCCTGCGACTGAGAACGTGAGCACCTGAAGTGACCGCAGGCACCGTAAATGTCGACTTGTATGTGTTTAGACAATTCCGTGGCATACTGCATTCGCTGATTTCGAGGGTGACAGTTCGATACGAACCAAGCCACCTGACAAAAAACAAGATTACATGATTTTCTTTTTACTTGCAATTTATTATTTAATGATAATACCAATCTAAGTTGAATTACTTTTTTGGTTTTATTAGCAGCGTAGTTGAACGTTTGTGGTATTTGCTTAACTTTAGGATCGTAATACTGCCATCTCTCATAAGGAGCTACGATATCACTATCACGTCTATATGTTGCGGTCCAGTTGACTATGGCATTCTTAATACTTTGAGTGTGATAAGGACATTCTAAAAAGTACAACATCCATATCTGCAAAAAATCATATTTTTAATTAGCATGAAAACAGTGTTTTATTTATAACTTTTTTATTTTATTACCTGATTAGGAGGTCTACGACCAACATAAGTAATGTAGTCTTTAAATAATACTAAATCCGCGTCGGTTGGATTTTCACGAATAATACTACAAGTGTTGACTGGACAATTTTGCTGGACGAAAATATCGTTTCCACTTTTGACATCTCGCATGCCGTGTAAAACATAAATCTTCTTTAGTTTCACTTCGCTGTTTGTTTTGTTATAATCTGGAGGCACGTACATCAGCTGAAACAATAATTTTTTTTTTTTGTTAACATCTGAATAGATTACAAAAAGATACTTCTATTAAAAGCTCGTAAAAATTTTTTATAATTACAATATTTATCTTACGATAAGAGCATGAACACGTGGTAATTATTTGCATACTTATATATTCAATAATTACTGTAAAATAAGATATAAATATAATATTTTGGTGAATTTTTTTTGTTCTTTTTGAAATTAAGCATGAATTTACTTGATTTGTCACTCTGTCGTCATCCGGGGCTTCGTCAGGCCACAACTGGGCCCGCCTTTTGCCGATTCTTTTCAGACGAAGGGCCGGATGGGGTCTTCTAGTTCCACCCTTCATGTACCACGGCCTTTTTGAGGGATCTTCCAGGTTTGTTGGTTCCTCCTGAATCATGTTTTGAGAAGTACTTGCATTTACGACCTAAAATAAAGAAAATTAAATTATTTTTTTTTAATTTATGCTTACATAAAAGACCCTTAAAAATGATTACATATTATTTTATCTTAAACACTATTTATAACTTCTTTGATAATAACCGAATTATGATGTATTTTAACAGTGGAAAGTTAATATATTTTGTAAAAATAAGTAATATTTGTTAAAATAATTTTTTGTTGATTAATAAAAGGTACCTTTACAGGAGTTTCTCCCTGAGCTCTTGTGACCTGCAAGTGGTTGGAAATTTCCGACTGCATACTGTGCCAGATGTCTCGTTGTCTGACATTGATGATGATCAAAGACATCCCCGTCAAGAAGAAAGCATAAATTAGACATCTCTTCAGTGATATTCGCGGCAAACCCATGCCGCACCGTCTTCGGAATGTAATTTTTCTAATGAATCATGCTCAGGAGTTTCACGTTAAGACCTAGAAATTAATTTTAATTTTTAGATAACACCAATCTAAACATGTACATTAACTATTAAACAGTGTAATTAAGTTTTTTTAATTTAAAACTGTTATATCTATTTTATTTTATTTTATTTATTACAGCGATAATTTTTCTAAGAAAACATAATCATGTTTCATTTGTTGCAGCAATGAATTGTAAATACTATTAAAATATTTAAAAAATTTCGTGACGAGAAACTTTTTTGCTTAATTTTCAATTCGAGAAATAATCTGTCAAGGATACACTGTGAGTTAAAAGCAATTTCTTATATTGATTTACTTGAACATAATTTATTTACAATTAAAACCAACGAAAAAGACGAAAGAATTTAATTTTAGTTTTTACATTATTTATTTTATATTACCATCTATTGATTTCGATTTATTTATAATCGGGCATTGAAAATACCTTCGATATTTTATTAGTTCCTAACAACGCTCATACTATATTCCAATAAATCATCGCTGCTAAATCTGAAATTCACTTAACTATCCATAATGCATAAAGATCAACCCATGACAGTTATATTTAACAACATTTCAATCAATCATTTTTACACATACATTAATAACAATTTTTTTTATAAATTAAACAAAAAAAAGTGAAGTGCTACTTTTTTAAAAAATATTCCTTTTTTAATGAAATATATTTTGTTCACTTAAAAAAGTATTTTGTTTACTTAAAAAAATTCTTAAAATTTTATGTGAACACTATTAGATAGTTAAAAGCTAGCTCACAAATGTCAAATCGTGGTCAATATCGAGCCGTCAACACGTAATTACCGTACAAACTATAAGTTTGATAAGTTATAGCAAAAACACGTGTTATCGCTCACACAAAGCTAGCTGCAATCGTTAAATAATGCATGCATACTTGTAAACAACTTTTGCATGACTGAAAAAAATATTGTAATTACAAAATTGAAAACGTTGTACATGAGCTAAAATTGGCAGGAGTGGGCACTGCCATCTTTACATTTTTGGAAACAAGATTGTGTGATTGACTGAGAAAATTCAAATGAAGTTTTTAGCACGTTGCGATCTGCCGGAAATCGGTGCAGCGAAAATATTTGTGGACGGTAACATTTGCGAACGTTGACCTCCTGGATGATGAGACAATTATTGTATTTTTTTGCTTTCTACTTTTCAACGGTGTCCTCGGTTGTGCATGACACTTGGAGTTTGGTGAATAACAACCCCTCCCTGAGGGAGCAACCCGAGCACGCCTATAGATTCAGGGGAAAATCCATAAAGGCTGCGTCTGCGCTCCATTGTTGCTACTCTTCCGGACTCAGAAGTCGCCTAATTCCTCTGGTTGATCGATTTCAGCGAGATTTCAGCATTTTTGTTGAGATAAACTTTTAAAATGTTAACTTCTAAGATCAAAGAACTTGTTATGAAAGACAACATTTAATTTACTTTATTTTAAATGCAAGTTTGAAAACATTACGATCAAAATATTTTGAATTCTTACACGGAAAGGAAAATGAAGGAGAAATAACTATAGTACTAATAATGTTATAAAAGCTAAGACATTTAAAGCTTTTAATTGTTAAATTTAATATTTTAAATGCTTGCGAGACAGTTTTGGTTTTAAAGCTGTAAAGTAAACTTTTTTGTCTCATT
>JABFPM010000278.1:1811-32474 GCA_022817325.1 Idris sp. 1 HC-2018 | reverse complement strand
TATCTAAAATGGTGTTTATTTGTTTCAGTTAGTTTTATCTATATAGTTTTCGGGTTTCGTATTTTGAGGTGGAAATAGACATTTTCAAAAATTAATTCTAACAGAAAAAGTGAAATCATTTTCGATTATATTTGACTTAATATACACTTTCAATCAAAATAATTTAGATCAGATCATTTTTTTCTTCAATTACAAATTTTTAAAAATTTATGAATGTAAGTGCAAAGTCAAAATTATTTCACATAATCCCTTAAAAAACTTATAAATAATTTAAAGTATAAATATTCAATAAATAATTGGATTTAAAGCAATTTTTTTACCACTGATAATTGTTATTATATAATTGTTGTTATTTTTAATATTTATTGTTCGAAAACTAATAGTCAAAAATATTGCACAAAGTTATTTCATTTGACGATAATTGCAAATGTATACTATGAATATATCTCAATATAATAATAAATAAATTATAAAATTTTTAAACCAGATACCAGTTTTTTTTATTTTTATGAAAATTAATTTGATTTTTTGGTAACAAAGGTAATTTAAATTAATTTATAGCAATACTCTTCTCGAAATATGTATAGCAATAGAGCATTAGTTAAAATTAATTTCTCCAGCATAGATTGTATAACGAAATTGTTTAATTAAAATATCACGATCTATTCATTAGCTTGTAATGCCACACTCCAAATCTGTTTAAATATCGCCTGCATGCCAACGACAGACTGAATAATCTCTGTCGATTAATTAAATAATCGACGCTCTATCTTTATCGCATAATTTACTGCACAAGAAAGCAAATGTGTCAATTATTTTTGAAATTAGGAACTAATTTTCTTCCTCATTTTCAATAATCTATTAACTGATAAACTCTCTTGTACACAAATTTATTGAATTCAATATACAAAATAAGTTTATACCTGAAAATCGATTTAATTTCACTCCAGATTATCCCTATTTTGATCAAATTTTCTTTTTCCCCCACTTCTTTTCTTTAGTCATCAGCAAAATCATTTTGCGTATTATACTGAACAAAAATAAGTGCAGTTCTATATTCAAGACTACTTTTAAGGATCGAGTGTTTTCTCGCATTACCCGCGGACGCACGTTTCCGTGAGATTACCGCGCGAGGAAATTCGAAATAAACGGTTGGAGGATAAGAGTAAGCGGCGAAACTGAGCGGAAGGAGTCGAGACAAGTAAGACTCGACCTTACTCAGGGTGGTTAGAGAAAGCCCTGGGGAGCCTTCGGAATGAGATGTTGGTTTGCAATTGTCTTCACCGCGGTGAAAAAAAACAGATTAAGGTGGTTGGTTAAAGAGCAGTTACCGTATAGTTTGGTGGCGGTGAAAATAGACGAGTGAGGTAAAAGTAAGTTGGACCGTAGAAACGAACGAGGTTCGGTTGTGAATGGTGCAGTTTGTAGGTTTCAAGCACGTTCATAACTAGCGGGTAGCAGCCGTTGGGACAGTTGTTGCAATGCTACAACTGTCGAGTTAAGTAATTACCGCTACCTACTTACATTAAATTCGCGGGCAATGAGACGCTCTGCATAAATACACCTAATACAGCAAAGCACGTGCGCCCGACTTTCTCGATGTCTTGTGATAAATTTTCTTTTAAGCCTGGACCGTTGGATCAGAGAGAATGCACGGCATTTTTGGCATACTTTAAAAGCTACGGGTTAATGAGTTTTTTCTTTTAATTGCATTATCGTTGAGAACTTCTTTTTTAAAGCTCAATGTTTTTTCTTTCTCTTTTAATTTTTTTCTTCTGTTTTTTTCCTGAATGAACTTTTCTTTTACTTGATAATAAAGCATAAGTCTGTTGAAATGTCTTTATTCTTGGTAAAAGTAAGAGGCGTGACAAACAAATACACACTATCAACTTAGCTTGAAACTCTTGCCTGACTATGATGGCGACAAGGTTGTTGGTTGGAAACGAGGGTGCTTCTCCAGCGAGACAGGGAGTAAGTGTGTGGGGATTAAAAAGTAGAGTCCGTGTTCAAGTAGACAAGGGACAAGTTTGGCCCTGCGTTCTCAGCCTGTCATAGATTATTCACGTAGACAAACCGGCTGTATGACAAAACTTGACATTGTCAACCATTTCCTCCCGCGAGTTAACCCCCTGGATTCAGGGGGCAGTTGTTTGAAATGAATCTGAATAGTAACTTTAAAATTAACAGATTTTTTTAGTCAGCAGCATAAATTTTAGCACACATTATAAGCTTTTTAGGCAAATAATGTAATCAGAAAAAAATTTTTAAAAATATTTATAACAAAAATATAGACATTTAACCCATTAATTCCGGATTCTTTATTTTTTTAATTGATAATTTTTTTTGTATTTTTTGAAGAGCTAGGAAACCTAAAAAATTATGAAAAAAATCAATTTTCTATAACGTTTCAGTTTTATAATAAAATGTTGTGTGTATCCTATATGATACATCAAACAACAAATGATATTAAAATTTTATGTTTAACTTGAATTTTAGAGAGTATACTTGAATTCATTTTAATTAACCCTTTCAGTCATGATGGAACCAAAAAGGTCCCACTTGGCATTGACTGATTTTTCCTAGTTAAAAATTGCAATAATTGCAATAAAATTTTATATGACATAAAAATTTTTAATTTATCAAAAAATAAAATATAAACATAATAAAAAATCGTTGTATCATGGATGATACGCTTGGCGTCAAAGGGTACCAACTTATATTTATAGACATTTTTTAGGTTAGTATATATTATATATATATATTAACGATTACGTCGATATACGCCGATATACGGCGATTTTAGTTTGAGCTATATTTGCTACAATACTAAAGATTATTTTACTTTTATGTAAAAGAAAAGCTGTTTTGTATTTTATCATCTACAGAAAAAAAAGATATAAGTTCAATATAAAAAATGAATTTAGTACTTTTTTGTACAACTTGACTAGATTTTATTTTGTTTTTTTTTCTTTTTTAAGTAGTCTTGTTTATTCAGTAATTATTGATATGAAGACACAAATTCACAAGATTCAAGCTCCAAGTAAATTTGGTAAACTTAAATGTTGCCCGGAAAAGGAAGCGTATTATTAAATATCTCATTAAAACGTTGAGAAATACGGAGCACAACAGGAAACACAGGTATAGGTAATTAAATAGTTTCTTATCGAGTCTGGAGGAAATTTTCTGGCAGTAGGATTGTAATTGATCGACAATATGACATATATATGCAATAATTGCGAGTATTCTCAACTTTGAAATCTAACATTATATCATTTAACCAGAGAAAATGTTATTTGAATTACTTTTATAGAATTGTTCGATTGAAAATGTGTTCAACAGAAAAAAAAATATCACAAGTGTTTGCGAGCTTTTTGTAATGCCTCAAAATCGCCTAAAGAGGGATATTTTTATAAAAAAGTTTTTCATTTAGAAAATTGCAATAGATATCGGGCACTGTGTAAAAAAGTGAATTTGAAACAAAGCGCAGAAAACATTAAACAACACAAATAAAACATTCTGTCGGCAATTGTTTTTGCGAACATGTGTCTCAGTGTACTCTGTTATTCGGTATTTTAGCGGTGTTTGGTGTCGTACTGTTTGGTGTTTTGATGTTGAATGAATGACTGCCGATTCAGCAACCACTCGTTTGTTGCGATTGTATTGCATTACGTAGTACGAAAATTTGAAAATGTCATCGGAGCACCCGATGCTGCAAAATAGCCCATACCTCCTCAACGTTTGCAGTTAGTTATATCAATGGCAAGCAATTATTTAACTCCAATTATTGACATAACATTCAATAATATGGTCAAATAACGATAGTCAATGATCAAACTTTAGTTTCTGAATTATAATTATAAAATGCAGTATATTAAACGGAAGCAAAGTGATTGAATGATTTTTTTTTATAATCTTTGCAAGTTTATTTGTTACTTTGAAATGAATTTATTTGAAAAATTTGATAAAAATTGACGAGCAAAATGTATTTTCATCATCAGTTTACTTAATCTATTTGAGCATTAACGGCTTTTCTTTGAATGGTCGTTCCACCATGAAACGATATTCCTTCCTCTAACTTCTTGCTTCATCGAAACACGACGTTCAACGTACCTTCTATATTCGTCACTCAAGAACGTCGATACGCATTATCGACGTCTACTCCATTTAAACACTTTTATTCTCAAATTTCAGAAAAAAATTCTTCAATATTCTCGATTTTCATCATCTACTTGTTCTATTGTTAAATATGTTTTTCATACACATTAAGCTTTTTCGTAGAAAAAGGAAATGAACTTATAAATTCCGTTAAGATAAATTTTTTAAACTTTCCGTTGAAAGTTCTTCAACGAAGATTATTGAATCAAGATAAAATGAACATATACATTTTTGTCCTAACGATACACTGATGCAATAACTTTTCTATACAGTACTTTTCATTGACTTTTTATTCCTAAAATATGTCTAATTTTAATTTCAGTTGAAACAATTGTTTAAAACAGTTTAGAATCTAATGAACTTGAAAAGAAGAAACCACATGAATAATGTAATTTTTATTTAGAAAATTTGTGCAGTTTAAGAATTGTTTTGAACACGTAATCAACGAAAAATGCTTGTGAATAAAAAATAAGAAAAGAAAGAATCGAAGAAAGAAACTGTATAACATTATAAAAGAAAAAAAGGTAGTTTTTAGTAGTTGAAATCTTGAATAGTGAAAAATATTTTCTATATTTTTGATATTTTAGAAAGCATGTTTCGCAAAATTGTATCAAAATAAAATCATCTTTTTTATTTATAGAAGTCTTTCTTCATCATAATTGAAATGCCATTCGAAATTTAAGATAGAGAAAAATAAGACAATGAAACAGAAAACCAATACGACTTCATTATTTTTTTAAAAATGTCCTCAGATTTCGAATGATAAGTATCTGTTTAACACATTTGTACACATGGTATATCGAGTGGAATTTATGACGCGCGCTGGTCAATATTTGTTTCACTTGAGTGGTTAACTTTGCCTCATAGTGCTCTTCTGTTTTGACTCTCAAACGTTCTTATGTTACAGTATATAATGTGCCACGAGATTAAACTCCATAAAAAAAAATGAACAAAAAATCCTATTTATCCTTATTTATAGTATATATTATCATAAATTCAAATTAATTCGTCATGAAATAAACAAACTGTTAAATATGCAGTCGTATATTATTTGAAATGAAAAATGTGGGTTTTATACAAATACTAAGAAAAAATATTTTTTGTATTTTGCAGGGGCTTCGGATTCATCACATTCGCAGATCCAGCTAGCGTAGATAAAGTACTAGCGCAAGGTACTCACGAGTTAGACGGAAAAAAAGTAAGTTTACAGCAATTCTTTTACTCTTTTCAAACTTTTTCTTAACAGTTTTTCAACAACATGTCCAAAACTTCATCAAACCATTTTATATTCTTCAGTTTTATCGTTAGAAAAAACTTAAGTAAAATTATTTACAGACGGAAATTAGCAAATAATTATAATTTTTTGCTGAAAAAATCTTTCATACTTTTGATATTGCGTTATTTAACTTAAAAAACAAACATCAACTCTATTCACCAAAAATAAAAAAAAAATGAAAAGTTTAACCTGTGTTTTTTTTATTTATTTTTGTTTATAAGCAATAATTATCAATTAAGTAACAGAACATAATAAATCAATTTAACTTATTTAATAAGATAAACATTTTATTTCTTAGTTTTAGTAGAAGGTTTCCTAAATATAAAGTGATTAAAAATAAAAGATTAAATTGTTGCTTGTATTTTTTAGCAAATGTGTATTTAATTTATTAACTTCATAATTTGAGATTAAAAATGAAAATATGTTCATACAAAGTTTTATATTTAATTCAGTAAATAATTATACTAACTAAAGTTAACAAGTTGCAAATTATCAATAACACTTTATATCTCAATTTTTTTTCAAAAGCTTTTTAATTTGCATGAAAATTGATGTTCAATTAAATTCAATTTTGTAATTAATGAAATATCCTTGAATATTTCTTTGTTCAATGAAACTTTAAATTATTTGTAATGCTATTCATTTTTCAAATTGTTCGAAAAAAAGTAAGGGCTGTAAAAGGAGCATGATTTCTACTTTACCGAACGTTTCCTTTTAATGTGAAAAATCTGAAGATTTTTTAAGATTAACTGTATTGAATGTAAAAAGTAGAGTAGAAAGAATTCTACCTCAGTTTTCTAAGATTTTTTTATGCCACTCAAACCTTGATTTAGAAGATTATCTATCTTTTAGACTATTTTATGTAACTTACCATTACCATGTAATAAATTCACTATCTTGGTCAGGTCAGGTTATTCGTACTGCAAGCTCTATTAGATGAGATCTTCAAATAAATTATTGTACGACACCCAGTTGTCAGAGCATTCGATACAGGCAGATATACTAGCGTACATTATAATCTTCATATATATAAACTAATTGTAACATCGTCTGTTCTTATCTTATCTTAATTATTCTCATTTCTATGATTGTTAAATTTTTATATCTTTTTGTTTCTAAAGCAATATAATTTTCTGGATTAATTTTATTTCACTAGTAATATTTTCACAAGTAGTAATTTTATTTCAAAATTCTAATACAAAGCAAATTCCATAAAACAAATGAAAAGCCACTGAATAAGTGAGGTCGTTAAAAAAATGAAATTCCACATATATGTTTAATTGCAAAGAACGCAATTTCACTTGAAACATAATTCACTCCTTATTACAATCCTTTAAACCTATAGCTATAATTGTACAAAGCCCGGACAGGACATTCTTGCGAGGCAGTAACGGATGTAGCTAGGAAGTGAGAACGGTATTATACAATGGTAAGGGAATATAATAAGAAGAAAGAGACAGAGAGACAGAAATGGGATACGAACATTAGCTGGCCAGAATCGCCATAAGTGTTCGATGTGTGAACCCAGGGTTACTCGGCACTAAGGCATCCGGTGACATAAATTTGCCATAATTCGTTTGCCCAATGCAAATTGTGGCACTGCGTAATACTATTAAATCTGTTTCAAGAGAAGAAAATTAAAATAAGAGTTAAGTGAAATTTGTCGCCTTAATTAGTAACAAGAACAAAAGAAAAACATATCTACATTTGGAATAGCAGATTTCAATAAATTAACACTAATGGGATTGAAATTGCAAAATTAATTGTACGATTTTTGTGGAACATTGTGTAAAAGTTACACAGTTTTTTTTATTTGCATGAAGCCTGTTCAGACTGTTCATGCAAATGCACAACAAGTAGATTTGACACTCAAATGTCGAACACTGCAAGTGAGACTGTTACTATTTACTCTGTACAAATGACATCACCACCACATCGGATGTCGAACGTCATTCTGGACATTGAGTTATAAATATTGTGAAATAAGCGTGTCATTGGCAACGGTAAAATCGATAAAAACACAATGCAATGAACGTAAATCATCGGCGAATTGTTTTTGTTAGTTTCGTATATTTGTAATCGCTTTTGAATCGGTTTATTTTTTGTTTTGTAATTTATTGTTTTTGAATATTTCAAAAGAAATTGTTGAAATGAAAAATGTCCGTTAATTTTGTAACATAAAACATTGCACATATTTTTATAAGTATTAACTGAAAAATAAATTCATTCAAGGTCGGGATACATTATAAAAAAGTGCAATAAGTTTATTTTCAATGACATTCTTATTCTAAGACCGTTTGCACTTTAACATTCATCAGTTGAAATTGTGTATTTTATTCTTGTTGATGAAAGTTATAATTATCTGATACGTGAAATGCAAGTTTAATATCTATTTTTTTGCACAATAAAAATTGATATAATATTTTTCTTCTTTATTTGGAAAAAATTTATTTTATTTAAGAAATCTATTGAAGTTAATAAAAACAATGTCGATCATATTGAAATAAGAATCTTATGAAATAACTCGGTACAATCATGACAGCAAGTAAAACGAAAAGTTTGGAGCTTTAAAGTATCGATAAAGACAACGAAATGTATACAAAGTATGAAAAATTGTCAAAGCTTTAAAATTGTTGCACAACCAACATTATTCGATCAAAATGCATGAGTGTGTGTAGGTGAATTCATGTGCATCAAAAATACATGTACTTGACTTTTACATTACAAGCAAAAATTTTCGTATAAACTCTAACATTCAATGTGACCAAGCTGTCTTACATCAAACGTGTGAAGAATGACTGCGTCACGACAATCAGTAGAAAAATTGTTGCAGAGATGTTTCACCGTGAACACATTTTTTCTCTTTTTTCCTATGCTTTGTCAAGCTGCACAGATAAAATTTCAGTCACTTGTGATATTTCAAATGACAAAAAGATATTTTTCAACTCCAAAAAACAGTAGCATTATAAAATAATTAGGCTAACTTGACTCAATAAATAATGATAATTCTTTACAAATGGTTTAAAAGAATTTTGCACACAAAAGCATATGTAAAAGTTAGAAATTTAATCTGACTACAAAAAATATACTTAGCTTCTGCTCGTAAAGTACTTGTAAATACATCGATTTTCGATAAGGCCCGAAAAAAGCTTTTCAGGGAGAATCATCGCTCTCTTGAGTCGTTCACCAGGAATTAGAGAATGTAATAGAGTAAGATTCGAGCGCGTGCTCGCGCGTGAAACCAGTTTTTCGGTACATTTATTATGTCGCTTGGTTCAATCTATGTTGATATCTTCTTTTATGATTGAGCAAAATGGAACGATTTTCTTTAACTGTGTGCTTTTTTATAAATTGAAAGCCACAATCAATCTCAAACTCATGATTAATATTTAGCAAACAAAAAATTTAAGTAAAATATCAAGTGAAATTTTTCGTGAAATCCTGCCAATTAATTTGGCGGGTGCTTTTTTCTTTATTTTCGTACTTATTGTCGTGTAACAGTTACTGCGTGAAAAAATAAGTAAACTCGCTCATCTGTGGAATAATTTATTTTAAGAGCCCGAAGGCATACAACTCTACGGAAACTGTCTGCAATCCCTTACAAAGATAGCCGCCTTGCTTTTGCACCTTTTTTGTTTTTTCTTTCGGTGCTACTTTCTCATTGAGTCAACAATATATATAAAACGTCCATTGATGAATGCTTTTAAATTTGAAACATAAACCGTCTGCTTCATCACACTACAGATGCGTTAACAACATTATGACATTTACTTCAATTGCAATCCGTATACATTAGACAATTTTCTCTCTCTCTCTCTCTTTCTTTATTTTTTATTCAAAATGTCAATTGCAAACATTCTTGTTAACTACTTCGCTTATTAATCAGCGCCGCGTGAAAACTTTGTCAACATGGTTACAATTAAAATTTTCTTGATAGCGAATGATATACTTTGATGTGGCTGAAAACTTGTGCAGTCCAACGGCAAAAACTCACAATGAAAGATATCTGAGTTCATTAGGATTTGGTCTTAGCTCGTTTGTATTAATCAAACGCTTTTCCCCAATTCACTATTGTTCGTGCTCAGTTTGATTTTTTGAAGTGGCAAATCCAGACAGTAAACTACTTTTCCGTCATGCTTGGAGAAAAAAGAAGAGAAAGAAATGGAAAGTAAGAGAAGAGGGCCAAAAAAGCGGAACGTAAAACACTGTACGACATAACGGCACTTGAATTTTCTTAGGATTTAAGTCACTCTCATTTAATTTCGCGGCTTACGTTGGGGTTGGTTTTATTTCCTCCGCTTTGTTTTCCCGCAATTTTACTTCGCTCTGTGTTCATTTTCATAGTATTACAAAAAGCCGAACTTTGCATTTTGATTGAAAATCAACGTGCATAAAAGTTGCTGAATTCAACGTGAACTTGTTCACGTGTTATGAGCTTTCGAGAAACTTTTTGTCCATGTTTTATTGATGATGATTAACATCGCCAAATATTTTCAAATCAAATATCGATCGGATTATGGATCACGAGGGATTGTCATTGAATCTCAGCCAATCTCGTATGGTTAAATATGAATTTTCATTTACCGGTCAATGTTCAGCGTGGCCCGTAGAAAATTGAACTGGGCACAAGCCAGTTATGGTATGTTTAGTATAAGTATGACATTAATTACACGATCGTCTCAGAGAATTAAAGCAAGTAAAAAGTAGTCGTCTAAACAAACTTATGTGTGCAATATTCTTGATCCGATGTTTATGAACACAATCTAATGCTATGCTTCTTGATTTCCAGATCGCAGTTGTGAAACATAATCGTCTTAATGGCACATAAAATCAGTACTATCTTCGGCTTTTCAAAAATCATTCAAGGATTTTATTATCCTTATATGAACCTTTTCAACTTCAAAATATTTGCTAACGAGGGCAGGAGCTGTATTATGTATTAATAGTTTCGTATCAAGCTTGTAGATTAAAGAAAATGTTTTCCTCGAAATACAAGCATTTTAATATTCATTTTCGATGATATTGCATATTCTAATATGGTAAAGGGAATTTGAATTTAAAATTCAAAAAGAAAAATATATATTATAGTTTTGCGTAGTAAAATTTATTTTTCAAGCATTTAATAAAATAAACATTTACAAATTCAATTTGCGAGTAATAATATATTTCTTTTATTTGAATTTTAAGAAAATGTCTTCTATCAAAAATCTATTGCGATCGCATTTCATATAATGTTTTGTAAAACTAAATAATTAAAACGTGCATTATATACCGTGTGTACTTAGCATGAATTATTAGCATATCTTTTGATAACATATTTGGATTAGCAACTAGAAAATTGTAATTAAAAATATTTCAAAAACATTTAATCTTTACAGTATGAGTATTATCTTCCATGCAGTTAAAAGGAACATTTCATCTCATAAATGTTTTACATTATGAATTATAATTATGTCATGTAGAAGTAAATTACTTTTAACTTTCATCTACGTACGTAAATAATCTTTTTTTAAAAAATTTCAGCTATAAATAATTTATCATTAACTCAAAAATATTTCTTGAATATTTAAAGCTAAGTCGAAAAATATCTTCCATTTTAAGTTAATCTTGTTTCACGAAATACATCCTGAAGCAAAATTAAGTTTATCAATTGAAATAAGCAACATACGTTTAAAATAAACTATCTGTGTGAAATTTGATTTCCTTATCAACATATGGAAATTAAAAGACTTTTAAAATGCTTCTGACTACCAACATATTTTGGAATTAACACTGTGGACAATTTTCTAGATGAAAAATTGAAAATATGAATACAAAATTTGAATTGAACAACAATTTTTAACAGCTATTCAACAAAGGCTTCTAGAAATTCAATATTGCCATTTGATCGACAGCTTCTAGAGAATTTTTCCTGAATTAACCATGATGTAACTAACGACCGCAATTTCTGTATAGGCATTTAAATGACTAGCGGAGTTGGTAAAAATTTGTTGCAATTGACAATATTCCCTGTATTTTAGGAGCGATTTTGTTACCAATATGCAATCTCTGCTGATAAAATCCTCAGTATATTTTTCAAGATTAAATTTGCATAACTTTAAAAATACATTGAGTTTTTTTCTACGTCAATTTCAACAATAAATTTTAATAAATCGGTTCATTAAAATGTAATTTACTAAACGCTTTAATATTCTGTCGTATTGTTTAATAATTAATGCTTATAAAAAGTTAGTGTCAATATTCTGAGAGTCTGAATTCTTCTTTATCTTCTGCTTCATCGTGAAATCATTGTTTTGCTCTAAGAAATATTATACTGTCAAAACAAAATGAAAAATTGAATCTTAATACACCCACTTTGCAAATTTAAATTACTTTTTAAACGTAGACATTGAAAGTGGCGCTCATAATACGCAACGTTTTGCATTTTTCACCGATGATTCGCGTAAAAAAAGGTTAACGCAAACCAACTACGTTGTATCAATAATTTTCAATTTATATGCCCATATTCCCTACATTGACTTTAGGTATATACGCAGGATAGCCGTTAGTCAGATGCATGCGCATGAGATAAACCTTGGCTGAGGTGCCCTCGTTTTTCATCATTTTTCTTCGTTTTTATCACAACATCCTCGACCGTTCTCTAGTTTCCCACTTGAGTTTCTCATTCCTCCAACTTGACGGAGTTGCGTAGATCTATACGGCCGCATTCTCGAGCGATCCATTTCCAGATTAAAGACGCGTAAAACTTTACTCTTATGTGGCGCACACAAGAATCTTTCATTCTTTTCGAAAGCTCAGAACACTTGGCATAAAGTAAAACGCTTGGCATCTAGGTTTACTCTAACAGGGTTTTGTATACAATACAACGAAAAAGAGCCTTAGAATGTCACAACTATTTGCAAATTTTTCGACTTTAAAATTGAAACAATAATAATAAAAGTTTCTTCATAGATAATACAAATATTCATTGACTCACCTTTTAAAGCCGTTTGGATTACGATAATTTTGTTCCGTATAAGCAGCGAATGGCAGAAAAGAAAATATTATCGAAAACTTGAAATATACATTCTGATCCTGAAAATCTGTTGCGCAACTGCAAGCCTGTATTTTAGAAATCTTTTTACACGTAAGTAAGAAAGATTAAGGAAAACTTTCTGCTAAGCTGATGTGTCCAACTGCACATGCTCTATCAAAGCACTAAACTCACAGAAAAAGTGTAGTCTGAAATAAGATGATCCAGTTGCAAATTTTTAATGTGAAAATCACACTTTAAATAAGTGAAATGGGAATGGAATATATTATTATAAACTTGATTCATGAAATTCTGACGTGTTCACATTTACTGTCAATTTTCTAAGTTATTTTGAAATTGAGCCAAAACTTTTGACTTTCTATTAAATGTTGAAGCAAGACTGCAACCTTGACTGCCACAATAAAATTTTGTTTCTGTAAAACCGCACATCAATTACAAACGCACCTGCTGCTAACGACTTTACGTATCAGAAACCCTCATTCAATTGTAAAAAGTAAAGAAACAGAACAAAGGCTCATCATGTGTGCCGTTGTGGGTCAAGGTCAAATATTATTTCAACTGCCGATGTTGAAGCCCGAGGCATGCTTCATTGAAATGAAAATGAAGGAAGAGGACTACTGAAAGAACTGCAGAGAGCAAGGGAAATGTAAAAAGATTTGAGATAGCGTGTGCGTGGGTGTAAAATTGTTTGTCGTGTTGGTGCCTTGGCTCGGTGTCTGTGAGCTATTTAAAGCGTGAAGCTCAAGCAAGGGTGGGTGCGATGTGAAGGGATCTGAGGGAGGGCAACCGTCGGTGTAACACGATGTGAAGAGGATGAGATTTAGCAGGGAATCTATTCAGATGTACACGTTGAAGCATGTATTAATACGTTCTAATTGTGAATGTAATCACTAGAGCGCTTTTTTCATCCAGAGGTAGAGAGACAGAGAAAGAAAAAGAAAAAAAAGAAAAGAGGCACAAAGTCGTCGGGTTAGGTGGATACTTTTTTCTGGAATTTTTGTTTTCGTACTGCTTCATTTTCGAAGGCTTTTGGTGTGCCATTAGCGTCAGCACGTCACGCGATGAAAGACTTTTGTTAATAAGCTCTGGTGATTAAAAACATTGCTGTGTTTGTGCCTAGCAAGTTTATATCATAGAATGTAATCAATTACTTGGTATGTTGAGCGTTGTGTTAGATGAATGTAGATATGTTTGCGACACAGTGAAAGCTGTGATTTTCCCATTATTTATGGACTCTTTTTCTCATTGAAATTAGCCAGCTTGTATTAAGATAGTAATCAGAGGTTAATTGTTATGACTTTATGTTTTTAATTTATAGTTATATTGTCGACGGTGCTCTTTAATATAATTTGTTGATGACTGATGGCTTTTTAATTAACATTTGATGGCATCCGGCTAAATTAAAAGTAGTGCAGTCTACGTTTGATCAGGCAACAAGAAAAGATCGTGTGCAGATAAATATGTAAACGTTTAGTAACTGTCAGAGTGTAGTTAAAATAATGTTTGTATCAAGCAATCTTATGTATATATTAAGAAAACATTCTAATATAATTTTATAATTGTTTATTGCAACACAGAATTATGCATAAATTAATTAAATTAAATTTTGCATCAATCAAATAACAGTGCAAAAAATACAGAGTTTCTTTTTACCTGGATTATTTATTAGTAAAAATATAGTTAAAAATGTGAGTCCCGTATTGTTTGATATTTGTGTAAAAATAGAATCATCATCTTGAGCTAAGAGATTATTATATGAAAAATTGACGACACGTTAAAAGCGATGTGCAAAATTTGTTTGCCTGTCTCACACAAATGGAAAACAAACCGAAGAAAAATTTTAAATCACACGCAACATCATGCTTGTAATTCGTGTGTGTGTATCTTTTGAAATTCCATCTTATTCTAATTTATATGCTTGAAAAGTCATATATTCGATATGTCACAAAGTCAATGCAATGCAGCGAATAAATAACTCCGAAGAAGAGTCTTTTTTGAATACAATTTATGGAAGCCCTACGTGTTTCTACCGGCTTACACAGAGCTCTGTGACATCTAAGTACAGAGAAACTCCCCGTGAAAAAAAACATGCGTGTTAAATGCATGTATCACGCGTGTAACACGCATGCTATACATGCATGTAACATGCGTGCCTTAACACATGTGCAACACACATGTAGGATGCGTATTAAATCTTGCATGTTACAGATACCACATATTTGAAAAGTGACAGGTAAATCAATAGTATCTGCAAATCGGGTGCTCTTGCCAATAGATCTCGTAGTCTAGCGGTTAAGGTGCGTGTCGTCGATGGAGGAGGAGCAGCAGCAGGCAGGAGTTCGATTCCCGACAAGGCAACACTTTAATTTCTTCTTTATTTTCAGATTCATTCTGCATGACTAGACACGTGCGCAGAACAAATCAGCAAAGTCAACAAACAACATTGTTATGATATTTATTTTTTAAATAAATTTTTAAATATTGAAATAAAAAAGCTAAACACAAGTGTTACATGCATGTAACATGCAAGATGCATGTAACAAGCGTGCTGCATGTGTGTTGCACATATGTTTTTTTTCACGGGTCAAAACAGTGAGCTGTGTTTAAATAATTGATAAGCAATACTATCTTGGTAGTCGTGAACATTTTTCAGCTACACTCCTGATTGGTTCAAATTTACGATCCATTGTAACATGATTGGCTACGCTTGTGCAATAAATGTTTACGCTGAAAAATAATCAACTCATAAAGCATAGTCTGTCCAAAATAGAAGAGAATGTAAAAGTTGGTTTTTAGTTAAAATAGGAATTCTGAATGTCAAAAAATATACTGCCACAGTTTAACAATTCATATACAAGGAATGTGCATTTCTTGATTCAGTAATTGTGTGATATTGTGCCTCATAAATGCTCTCATGGGACGCAATTCCTCTTCGGTCGGGTGGACCTCGTTGTCCATGACACTTTGACATAGCTCGTAATGTTCGGATGTGCCCTGTTTCTGGCAGTTATGATTAAACTAATTGTTTTGTCAGGGTTCGAACGTCATCTCAGTTTCAATTGACACTGTTAACCATAGCAAGTATTGCATTGTTAATGATTATGCGATTCATTTAAATGAAACTGTGAATCAACGAAGATTCATTGAACTTTGCATTTGTCTTTGTAGTCTCAGTTCATTACAAATCAGAAACTTAGCTTGAACAATTGATTGTTCGGTTGAAATGTTCTATTCTCAAACTTATGATAACTGTATACTTAGTTGAAGAACAAATAACAGTTTGATTATTGTAATTAATTAGAAATAAAATTAAAATATGAATTTTTTTGTATAAACATGCACATTTTTTAAAAACAATTTGAACATCTACCTTTAACTCGACGTTAATCATCTTATCATTTCTAAGTTAAAGATGCTTTATGGAAAAAAAATCTAAATTTCAGTATCGAATAAAGTATGAAAAAAGTTTCTATAATGAATGAATAAATTAGCATAATTCGGACATAACATTCACGTCCGGAATTTTCAACAATTTTACGTTTCAGCAAAAACCGTGACGAACACTTTGCAAAACTCGTGCACCACCGCATGTTTCGACTTTGCCTTTCATGCACTAAATTAACGGCCACGCGATTCGTTAGCAAATTATTCTTTTCCATGTGAATGTACTGCAACTGCTGTCTACATGCGCACACACTTTCTTTCTTTCTATTTTTTTTTACTTTTCAAAAGCAAGCATAGTTACTCAATTCAACACACATCGCTTGTAACAAAATTGAATGTTGTAATGTAGCTGAGATGAAGATGTGTTTAATGAGACATTTAAAATAATTGAAACGAATCTGTTTATCTCTCTTGTTCTGTTTGTAATGATATTTACCATTGCAGAACGAACCTTGATAGCTAGCAACTCATGGTGAATTACTATTTCATGCTAGTAAAATTTTTTGCAGTGTATTCTGCTCGCTTTTTTTAATCTATTAGTCTTCTGTTTGGAAATGTTTTCAATTTATTTTACAACAGAGATGATCATTTTGATTGGACTCTTTTGTGATTTGAATGTTAAAAGCAAATAAAACATAATTGATTCTAACGTGAACAATTTTGAATAATTTTTTCTATTTCAACTTTTATAATATTGAAATAATACCCAAAAATGACTGCATTTTCACGTTTACTTCGGTTCATATTCAAAGTGTGTTATCCGATGTTGATAACATTCATGAAACGTTATTATAACTAAAATTATACAGGTGTATTTATCAAGGTGAATGTCAATATTAACATATGGACAATTAAACAAACAGTTATGACCAATATTCAGAATATAATTTTTTTTAAATATATCAGTTTATATCAAAAACGAACAAATAAAAGAACAGCTTTTTTAATATTTTTCATTTAAATTTTGTAACAGAAAAGACGTAAAACGAATTGCTAAATTGAAAACATTGTGGTAAGAAAATAAATATGATTTTTGAAGTGTTGGCTGATGTTAAAGATTTTTAATAATGTTCACTTGTCAAAAATTTGCTCGACAGCGTCAATGGCATTCGGCGTCTTCCAATATTGCGCACATTTTGCCAGCTGTCATCTGCTGATACAGTGAACTATAACTGAGAAACGTCGAGAGAAATAAGAAAATGAAAAAGAAATTAAAGCACAGTAGCCGGTATTGCGAAATATAGTGGCGAAAAGTCATTCACAACAGTGCACAAAAGTAATCATATCAAATGCGACCAGCTAATAATTTAGGCATTAAATATATATCTATATATATTTTGAAAGCACTACAATTTCGTTTGAATGTGATTGTCACAAATTAAATTTATTTTAATCAATGAAATACGCAAATCAAATTTAATTTAGTTAAAGAAAAAGAATTAACTTTCTTTTAGCGTGTTTCATGCTGCTCGTAATGTGCGATAGAATCGTCGAGGGAAATCACATTCTTACTGCCAAATAAAAAGAAGAACAAAAGTAATGAGGATTCAAAGGTCTGACTCTGTTATGCGTGTAGTCGTATTTGTTGTTAGAAGCAATAAAATGTAATGGTCGTTGCAGTTACGACGCAGGCACTGTTTGAAACATTTATCCGTTTGTGGTTTTATTGTTCAAAAAAAAAAACAAAAAAAAAATTTTGTCATTGAAGACAATTGAGAAGGTCGAGTTACGCTGTTTTTACAGAATTTTCAATATATTCACACGACATTTTTAAACATTTAAAACTTTATTGATAATAAATATTTACTATACATTGTATTGTAAACGTGAATTACAACAGTACAAAGAAAGACCTGATTCTTTGAAAATTCGCCATAATCATCTGCGTCGTTTACAAAAAATTGACAGGAAGTCACTAAATTTTCGAATTTTTTAAGCCATAAGCCGAAATTTATCAAGCAAAAGTAGCCAATGAATTTTATCTCATTCAGTTGCGCGAAGCCATTCTACTGCGGTGTGTTCACAAATGAATAATCAGTAAAATTAAATTCATGAAATGTCGCATACGTGGTTAACGTTGAATATATTTTCGCAGACTCTTTCTGTAGTTACCTTCTTTATTACCTTTATACTTATTCAATTAGTTCAAGATTAATTATGTAAATATATATTAAAAAAAACTTTTAATCCAAATGTATGGTAAAAAGTTTTTATTGTAAAACAATTCAAATTTTTTATACTCAAATATTATATTTCATTTTCTTCTGTTATATCTTGATTTGGTAACGATGGTAAGGTAAGACACAAAGTTTTGCAATAGCAGAAACAGAATTGGCTTATACTTCTTCGAATGAGATATAAACTATATGTAAATCTTTATGTATTTTCAAGTTGGATTTCCGCGAACAGTGCATGATATAATCCACGCTAGTTTAAGACACTAGTAACTTTTTATTGCAACTTATACGTGATCGCATTAATTCAAGAAAGGCGTAAATAAAATAAAATACCAGGTTTTGCAGTACTAAGACAAACTTGTTTTCAACAACAACTATTTATAAAGTGTTTGATTTATCACATGTAGCATAAAATATTTTAACTTATTTGTCCTCAATACAAGAAGGCAAAAATTAATATTCAGCAGTGAAAATTGCATATAAGAGGAAAATTCTGTTGAGTTAAATTTTGCTTATTTGTCCGACCAGCATCAAATGCAATTTTTAGCTTGACAAGGATTAGAATGAATAGTCGGATTTCGATGACGTGGCGAAATAAAAAGCGCAAGATCATAATATCATAGTTTTGGAGAGATGCAAAAGAGATATAGAAAGACGCGTCAGCGACAAAGGCGTGCCTGGCACAAAGCTCGTCGAAGGCTCGTCATGTAGTGCAACCATTGCAACGCGGCGCTGAATACCGGAATAATGCGAAAACAGGAGGGTCTGAGGAATATGCATACAATGCGCGACAGAGTCAAGTCAATATTCATGTTACGATGCAAGACAGTGCAGGGGAAAAGAGATCGCCGATCACAGCGCGTTCAATCAGAGCTAACCAGTTAATTTAATCCGTCAATAATTACTGTAATGTTGATTGAAAAAAATGCTCAAAACAAAATGTATTAGTAATTAGATGTTCTTTGAGGGGACAAAATAATGCACACAACGTGACCTTTCAATTTTGGATGTCTGTGACGTGTGCGAAGATCGAACGTATTTTCAATTTGCAATATTGGTGCACAATTCGTCATAGTTACAGCTGGAAATAACTCGCGCACATTTCGTTATTGTTGTTTTCATTTATATTCCCGCACACAACGAATGAGTAGTAAATAATTTCTTTCATGGAAAATACACCAATTTGAAAAGGAACAGTAATTCACGTTTAAATTAAAAGTCCCATTATCGCTGTTTATATTTGTTATATAGCTTCGTATGCAGTAGTAAAAGGAACGCAAGTGATGAGACGTTGATTTAGTCAGACACAAGTTTAGTGTGTTTTCCTAAACATATGTATCATTTAATTATGTTGTAGTGTACATTAAATAAAAATCAATTTAAATGCATTGAGAATTTTAATTTCAAATCAAACCAGATTTTAATAAAATGTTGTTAAATTTTTTTCTTATGATGAAAAAAAGAAAAATGTAAAATGATGATGCTTTATAAATTGGCAAATTGAAATAGAAAAAGACATAAAGTTGTTTTAGCAAAAACAGCGAAGTCAGACCGAGCGCATAAAAGCCCGGAAGAAGCGCTAAAGAAGTGAATAGGTTAAAATCTCCCACTTGTAGCTCGGAGATATTTACCCTGATGTCGCCGGCAGCGAGGATAAAATTTTGACTGACACTCAGACTTTCGAACCCTTTCTGTTCGGTTCTCGTCAGCGGCGTCTTTGCAACGCGAATGCATCTGAAAGAGGGTGAGTCACAATTTATCATCTGGGCCTTAACAGCTGAGACGCTATTCCACAATTTTCACGGGACTTTGGCGATATAAAATGCCAGATTAATTCTTTTCGCTGGGACATCACACGCAGTATTGAACACCTTGGCAACGACAACGAAAAACGAGATGAGTTCACGCGAGCAATTCTTTTCGCTTTCAAGATAAATTTCCTCAGCATCTGCAGACGTTAAGACCCTTTGTAGGGTAGTTGGAAGCTCTAGAGGAAACCGATCTGACTGTAGAAAGTACTTCTATTCCCTTGCTTTCGAATGCGCTCCTGGGTTAAACTCTCATCATCATATATTCCATCAACTCTCTGTTAGAAACTGATTATTTATCAAGAATTCCTCGGTTAAAATGTATGAAAAAAAGGTTGACACTTGACCGAATAAAGTTAATTTCAAATTAACTTATATTTTAGTAACATTATTCATGCAAATAGAGATTTTATAATGAGTTATTTATTGTGTGAGAAGATTAGTCGACTTTTGAAATTTAGTTGACCTATTTTTGTGTTATCAGTGAAAAATGTGTTCGAGTATCCTCAAAATTGTTTCAGATACTTTCAAAATCCTCTTGTGAAGAGCAAAAACTCTAAATTCTATTGACCACGTTAAAATCGGTCGAGTAACCACAGCGATCACCGCAACTTGTTAAATTATTAAACAAAAAATTAATTTTGAAGAGCAGTTTTGAATTTTGTCTACTATTCAGTTAAAAGTCATTTAGAAACTTGTGGGTTTGAAATTTTTTTATCATGAATTATTGTTTCTCTGTTTTAAAAATAAAATAATATAGTCGTTTAGAATGTAAATCATTTTTCAAAACAAGAATCCAAATTTTATTATGATATGTTATTTTAATAGTTTATTAACTCGTTTATCAAACTGAAAGATTATCTTTTACGATAATTTCAATGCATATTTAATTTTTTACCTCAACGTCCACTTAAACCGTAACTAATTTAAGAATAAGATAATGATGTCTATTTTTAATTCACTGTGACAATGATTAACTTGATTCATGTCATGAATCATAAATCCAAAGTGTACTAGCTGTAGCTAGTTGAATAAACTCACTAATATTCCGTGCAAGGTTTTTTTTAAAACAAACTTATAATGAATATAATTTAAAAGTCAATCCCGAGCAGAAGATAATATAACCAATTTAACTTTATTACTCACGTTGACAGTAAAGACTCAATGAAGAAATAAATTACCCATTAATCAAGATTACATATTGAGTCTGACTAAATAATTTTGTCTAATAATTATTAACTTTATCATTAGTAAAAATTTTAATTTTTTTGGGTTCATTAAATGTTAAAGTTAAAAAAAAACTTTATTTCAACAAAATAAACTAATTAAAAACTAGTCGATTACAATTTCGCTTGATAACAATACTGCCAGTGTTTGTTATGATTCATAATAATAAAAAAATTGCATATTTGTCGCGTAAAAAAATATAGACAATTGCAATCCAGCATGCAATCCCTGGGCTTGCAGTTGAAAGTGACATTTCATAAACGACAAACTGATACCAGCAATATACAAAGTGTCACAGCTGCTAGTGCCGTGAAAAATGCCCAATAAAATTCATCTATTGAAAACTATTCCACGCACATCATAACTCGCAAATTTTGATAAATATTCATTCGGAAACATTTTGGCGATATCAAGCCAAAGAAAATTTACACGGAAATTGACTTTCACTTGATACATTTTGTTAGCATACGTTACGAACCGATTTTTGTTTTAATTAATTTATTCCTTAAAAAGTGTTTTGAATAATTTACATAGCAATCGACTTTTAATATAGCAAAAGTGCGCAACAGTTTTTCGTGAAGTTTGTTATACCTAATTTTTCACGTCATTTTTAGAAGCAACATAAAAGTAGGTTGGAATTTTTTGCTGTTTAAGCAAAAAGCATTAAGTGATCTGACCTGATTCAGAAGAAATGTGAAATATCACGTGCAGCACAAATTAACACTAGACATAGATGACAATATTAACACAATTATGAAGCTAATAAACAAAGCACGCGTCAAAGCGGGTAAAGCATCACTAATCAGAGTAAATGATTGAAACCTTGTCGTCCAGCGATGCAACGCGAATAAGCATTTGAATTCTGAATTACGTCATTTGGTCAAAGTGGCCAATGTATACATTCAGTCAGGCGCAAAGTGTATCCTGAAGGGTCCTAATTTCTACCTAGGAACTCGATCACGCGTTAGATAGATTAATTAACCTTGTTAAGAGAACTGTTTCTCTAGTCGCTTCTTTGATTCATTGCCATTTACTAGTTATTAGGATGTGTATTTGATGACAGATTAACTGAGCTTCCAAGACTTTGAAGTCGGATCATCAAAATACTATTATGAATGTCAAATTAATTTCATTTATTATCTCACTAACCAATTTTCATTTTTTGTTTCAGATCGATCCAAAAATAGCATTTCCTAGAAGAACACATCCAAAGGTAAAATACTTTTTTTATTTTATGCACGTGATAAGTTGTACATATAAAAAATGGATGATCTTTTCGAATTTCAATGGACATTTTCCCTCAACTTTTAAGTATTATTTTTTTAAATCATCATAAAAAAATTTTCTATATAAAAATGTTTATAAAATTTGAATGTACTTATCATTGGACCACATATCAAGTAGTTATATTCTCAAATACTAAAGTTAATCCAAATTTGTGTAACTAGCAAAGTATTTCATATTGATTTAGCAGCAACGTTTATCAGCGTGCAATTTCGGTTCCCGAAATACAATAACGGACATTAATTTCAAATTGAGAATAATATATTTGCTTGGGCACTTTGGGGTAGCTGGAACAGACGTACCAGTTTTCATAAAATAACGATGAAGTAGCGTAGCATTTCCGCGCGTCCTAACCTGAAATAATATAACCAAATTGCTTTGAGAAGAAATAACACGACTATAATAATTTAATACTCGCAGTTATAATTCCCGAGCGGAGCTTCATAACTTGATTAAACGCCGAATTCTTTGGTGCGACTCGATGCAACGCTGACAAATGGCGCAAGCTTTTTTCTACGGCAACTTGTGTTGTCGCTGCCAAAGAAGTCTATAAATGTATGACCGAGCCTCAGCAAAAAATGCAACGCGAATATCGCTATATTCAACGTCGCGTGTAAACAGCCAGACAAATAGATTGCGCATGTAAAAAAGACGCATGTCCCTGGAATTTATTTAGTCAATACGAAAAGGATGTTTTGCGGAAACGGTGTACTACGAAATTGCTTTATCAATGTAGAAATACAAGTTGAAAGAAAATTTGATGCGTTTGCGCAATACAATATTCTCAACCTGTTTTTGTTACACGATGAGAAAATTAATGTGCTAAGCGATATGTATTTTTTGAAGAACAATCAATAAAAAGACTTTAATTTACTTGTAGAAATTTAAAAAAACTTTATTTTACTTGTAGAAAATTGCTATAAAAAGTTTGTACTTGAATGGCCATTTATTTGTATAATATTATAATCATAATGCAAATAATGTTTTGAATGGTTTATCGGCAAGCGGAAAAAGTGTCAACTTGTGTGAACTTTAGGGTAAAATGCTATGCCGCAAAGTTCATCGAAATGTTACTAAGCGCCCCGTCACAGTCGTCTCATCTGCAAGCTAGGTCACGTGTTGAAACTACTTCTTTACTGCTTTTCCAGTCTGATGAATCGCACAGCTTCTTTACTTTTTGTCCACTCTTTTCTTATATATTTTTTGTTTCCTTTTTTTTCTAACTTGGAGGCGTAAAAAATTCTTGTTTCGTGATTTTATAAACGTAAAATTAACTAATTACTAGCAATTATATTTCATAACTTGTTGGCTGGCGTGGTATCTGTTACTGAATTGTGAAGCAAAAGTAATTGTCTTTAATTTTTTATTTCTCCCAAGATAATGTCGCCGAGTGGAGGAGCTTTTTATTTTGCAGATATAAATCGGCCTGTTGTATATGAAAAAGAATATCTATTATTTTCATTCTTTTAAAATATTCAGTCAAGGACACAATGTGCAACATATATTATGCAATTCAAAAAACTACTTAAGATATTGCTATCATTCATCCTGCGGTAGAAGATGTAAAAGCTCGGGTAGAGAAGTAACTTCATGATTAAAGCGCAAAATTAATTTTAAATATCGTTATTACAAATGTTACTTACAACAACCTTCCCTAAAAGAAGAAAAATAACTTCTAAAAGAAAAGTAAAATCATAATCAAATGTTGACCTTTTATAATTCACAAGCCTCTCTCTGTTGAACTTGAATTAATAAATAAAACTGTTTGAGCTAATATTTGTAATGCTATCCGCACGTGAACGAAAAGCTCTTTTGTCTTCTTATCTGGATGCTATCAATGGTGTTTTCCTTTTACTTTCCTTCTCTTTTTTTGTTCCAAATAATACCCACTTGTTACTGAGGTATAAGACACACACATGCATCTCTGCATATATACGTTCTTTTACATGCAAGCGTATGGCTGCCGATTGAGTGTGGGTGTGCACGTATGTGCACGCTCGAGACATTATTCAGACTGCTGAGAGCCTGGAAGCGATCAGAGTGGGGCAAGGATGTTGGAAAAAGAGGAGAGCGAGTGGGGAAGAGCGGATAAGAGGGTGAGAGATCTGGGAGAATCGTTCCACGTCTTGCGTAACGAGCTGCCGGCTCCCGAGGGTGTTCGGTTTCTCTTCGTTCATGGTCTTGCTCCTCTCTTGGGCTCCCCCTTCCTGCCCCCGTCTCTCTGCTTCCTCTTCATCCTTCGCGTTTCCGCCACCGCTTCTCATTACACACGTACCTTTTTTGTGCACTTTCTTTCAACTCTCTTTCTCTAGTCACGAAACCCTCAACCTTTTGTTTTCAAAAGATACTTCTAACCTGACTCCAGAGCGAGTACTTTTCTTAGATATTGGTTTTCAAGGTGGCGAATGCGGTTTATATATGATTTGTTTTCATTTGGCATCCGCCGGAAGCAATTTAAACTCCTGGCTCTCGGTTAGAGTTATGTGATACGTAAGTTGATACCGTTCAACAAAAAATGTTAATGTGCCTGTTTAAATCTGTCGTTTTGGTGCAAATTTTCTGCTGCTGAAGCAATTTGAAAAAGAAGTCAGTACAAGAATTAATGTTCCCTTAAATCTGTCGCAAATTTGTTAAAAAATGGAAATGCTTTACGGAGTTGTCAATAGTTGCCGGGGATAGAGGGTTTTGTGAAGTCAGAGAAAGTATTAGGTTATAAATAATGCAGTCTTGAGAGGGAGGAACAGTATGAACATTGAATGAATGAAGTTATGGGTTGTAATCAGTAAAATGGAGGTTACGTTCAAGTGGAGCGTGAAAAATGTATGCTAACATCATGATTTGTAGTAGTATAGATATTTTATATGAATCTTGCATTACATTGTGTGAGAAAGTGAAAAACGATTTGCAATATGTTTTAAAATGATCGTATCATATTGCTTTTTCAAAGACTCACGCGATAAATAAGCACATAATTTAATCGCTATATTTCTTCCAATGAAATTTGTTTCTTTTCAAATAAGCACTTTATTTCTACTGAAATTGTTTTCTATGTTTCTTAAATATTAATATCTCTATTAAAAGCAAACTATACGAGAAATTGAACTGCTAATAATTTTGTTAGAGGAAAAGTCCTTTAAATGTTGTAGCTATTATTTCTGGCAATTAATCTTTGCTATTATTTCCAAAAATGTTACAAGAAATTAAAACGAAAAATCGCCTCTTTTTTGTGTTCGTTCACTGCTGAACACCGACCTCGATTTCGTGACTGGGAGGTGGGTTAAAAGACCTGTTACATTTATCTTTAGTTAGCTCAATACGCTCATGGGCAAACTCAGCAGCCAGTATTAAACCGGATTCCATGCATTTTATACACGCTGGTCTCATTCAGGTAGTTTGCTCGTTGCTTATAGTCTCTTGTGTACACTGTTAACGCAAGCCTCTTACTCCCATGCGATATGGACACTTTTGTGGACACACTTCCTCTCAACAAAGAACAGCCCTCAACATTTTTTCCATTTACCAATCTTCACTTTTCTGACCTTCACGTCAGCAAATTTCTTTGCAAATCTATTTTACATGCTGCATAAGATATCCATGTTTATGTGAAATTTTAATTTTGATTTACCATTCTGATTTCTTTTTATTTCTCATTTTTTTTTCTTTTTCTAATCCACTCAATTGATGTCGAAAAATTGGGCCAAGTGTTAGAGTTGGTGTTTGCGAAAAATAAGTGGTGTCCAGTTTCTAACACTGACGTCAAGCCTCTGGGATTATACGTTTGTTGAAATTCCGCAGTGCATTTACAGACTCACTGGCAACTCTCAAAGAAGCTGACGGATAAGATAAAGACCTGACGTTATCGTCCAAAAAGAAAAATATCGAAGACACCGCCCACAAGTTTGATCCTCGCTGTCCGTTGTGGTTACGAGTTTTGAGCGGACATCCTTGGGGATCCGTCTTGGCGGAAGTCGGTCGACTTCCAAGATAGATCAGTGCTTTTCTCAGAGGAGCCCAGGTCACAACACGCTAGGTTGATCTTGCAAACTGTCTGTGTATGTAATCCATGGAATTGGTCGTTATTTATTTTGCACGTGGTCGAACAACTCGACTTACGTTAAAAACATTTAATTTTTCTTGGAAAAACAGTGCATTACTGTTATATATTTTCAAGTCATTTTTGTTTTAAAAATTCAAACATAAATAACATTATTATATACTATTTTACATTTAATCATTAAAAGTTAAATGATTAATCAAATATTTAGAATATTTAAAATTGCATAAAAATAATCAAATTGTGCTCAATTTTGCCAGCGTATTTGCAATGTAAACATCGGACTATGTGACCATGAATTAGCCTGCGTCAATAGTTTCGAGTATGCGACAATAGTTTAGCTCTAAACCAGAGACGGAAGCCTCAGATATGTTGCGCTGCATTGAGATAAGCTAAGCTGTCGCGTGATGAAGCAGCCCGTAAACTCCATGATGCCACCAAAATGGTTGCCTGTTTATGTGTAGGTGCACGAACGTGTACATTGCCGCATTTAACCCCTTTATAGAAGTCCTTATTTTCCAATTTACAACAAAAAATGGAGATAACCAGTAACTTAGTCTAGTTTTTTTTCTTAGATAAACTACATCATTTAGCAAATAAATTTTGCTATAACATTCAGACGAACATTAATGTAATAGCTTTTTTTTTACTTCTTAAGTACGCGTCTAAAAATAATGTCCGTTTTTGCCCTTTTTTCCTTGTTTTTTAATTTTCCTTTTCTTTTCTCTTTCATTAAGCGAGCATCTCTGAAAAGCTTTCATCTTTTACATGCGAGCTTTTCAGTATTGCATTGAGCCATCTCACGAAGACAAAGATGCGTGCCACGTGCGTGTGCCTATACACCTTTTTTGCTTTTTCTCGTGCCCGTTCTCCTTGTTGTCCATCTCTTTTGGTTCGTCGCTTCGTACAACACGCGCGTCTCGGCGACGCATCACGTTGAATGGCTCTGGTAATTGCACATTTAATATTTCAGAGCTTGTGCCGTGTAAGCATGTAAAAACGTCCGCGATTTAGCTCTGTCAGCCGAAAAACTCTTTTCTTCCTCTGTCTCTGTTTATAGTCACTATTTCTCGGCTTTTTTTCTTCATTCTTGCTCTGTGTGCTTGCAGCGTGTAAAGTAGTAAAGTGAGAACTTGTCTCTTTCATTCGCTCCTCTGATATGGCCTCACTGCTGCTTATATTTCCTCACGCCAGAGTAGTCAGTTGGTCCTTCAACTACTGCATTTCTTCTACTAAAAAACGAGTGACGCATCCTGTATAGATACGACAGCTCTCAAAAGCTTTCAAAGTGGACGTTGCTCCTAAGAAAATGTTCCCAATATTACATTCCTGCAAATAATTGCATTTCTTATTATCAATCTAATGAACACGTGAAAAAAGTCAATACTTGGCCAGACAAATCCAATTTTATATTTTTTGTTTAATTGGATTAATGTTTTATTAATTCGGAATTAATTAATGTAAAAGTATAAATTTGACTATATTTTTAAAAACTCTATCTAATTACTCGAAAAAATTGTTTTTTTTATTTAAAAAATTTAAAAAATTAGATTGTCATATTGATATCGGTTTTGAGTTTTAAATTTTAGTGAAAAATATAATTTACAATTCGAAAATAAAAAGATTTGATACGCGAAATATCATTGTGTTGGAGTGTTGATTATTCATTTGAGTCAAAGCTTCAACTATTTGTAAAAGCAGCCACGATGGTAAACAACAAAGGAATTCTTAATGTCTTTTAGATAAAACGGATTTCTTGTCATTTTTCCTTTGCCTTTTTTTCTTATTCTATTTGCTGCACGACAAAAGATTGCGATCTCAATCACACATACACACACAAATTGACAATAAAAAAATGTCCAATTAACCTCGAAAGCATCGACGGAATTCAGACGAATTGATAAAATTCAATCCTATCGCCAAAGCCACGAGTCTTTTCACCGGCTCAACTAGAGAGCTCGCGTGAAGTTAGGAGCAAACAGAAAGGTTTAATCTCATTCAATTGCGTTTCTTACCCAGCAACTTTAACTAACCTCGCCTCGTCGCCACGACAAACTCTTGATTCTTCTTTGACGTTTCTTTGCGCTTCACATTCCCGTTTTTTCTGCCCATTTTCGGCAGATGAATTCTTTTCTTCTGTCAGACACACATTCCTATAATTTTTATCGAACAAGAAACTACCGAAAATGTAGCTTTTCATTCGATGTTTCATTATATTGCACTAATTTATTTAAAATAATTTTTGTATTAAATATTAACAAATAAATTATCTTATTGTTTTTAATTAAGTTGCCGAAAATTTGCTAATTTTAGTTAACTGTTTCGGCCGGTAATTAAATCTTTTCTGCAACATCTTAAATCACGTTATGGTATTTCAATCTAATTTGCCAGAACGGTTAGTTAAACCACATTTTGGTTACCATTACCTGAAGTGCAATTACCATAACTAACTTTTTTCTTAACTATCGTAATTCAATTTGCGTGTAAATAATCGTGTGGTAATTTTTTCCCCTCAAATAACATGATAAAAGAATGACTCAAATTAATAGAGAAAATGCGTCGAACAATGTATTAATTGTTAACGAATTTATCCACACAACACTTCGGGTAACACTAAAACGCTCGAGATATTATGCGAAGTAAGCTCGTTAGAGGGTTTAGCACAAGGCACGGAGCTAGGATTTGCGTTGTAGTAGCTTGTGGTTAGAAAACCGCAGTCTTTGCTGCGCGTCGGTTGTGGAAGCTCAAGCTGCACTCTGGCGTATGTTCCATGCCAAGGCTTTCAAAAACCACTAGTACCGACCCTCAGGAAGCAACATCCAGAAAGGGATTGAAGATACCTTCAGCGAAACTGTAGCATGTATTTGTCGAACGATGGAAATTTGGTTTTGCTTACAAAGTTCATTCGGTGTGTGAAGAGTGATCTAACCGTGTGATTTTAACTTTAAACTTGCCAGGGATTATCGATCGATGTCAGTTTTAAAAGCTACGCACAGAATAATTTTTTTCACATTTTTTTTCATGTACACTATTTTCGGACTAATAGTGCTCTGCCGTTGATATATATCAAACATCCTGAATGCCAAACAATGACACGATGTTATCTGAGATCTTCATTGTGTATCATGATATTCTTTTCACCCCTTGTTTCTTTATCAATAATTAAGATCGCGAATTTAATTATATTTGTGCTGCATAAACGTGATTTAAGGTTTGCCTCATTTTTAAATGTATATATACACATAGTTGATTAGCTTTGATGTTTCTCGGGTTCTTTTGAGCAAATCCTTCAGTTGAAACTAGTTTTTTGATAGACAAGCTGTTTAATTTAAAAACACTGTCGATCAATATTAAAAATGATTGCTCAGCGTTTAAATGTTGCTTAACTAATTTGTGTACACTGTGCATTAATTATTCAAGTGATATAAACTGATGTGTGACAGTGCACACATAATAGTTTATAAATAAACAGTTTACGAAGTAGCTCGAGTATACAATTTCAGTTCTCATGAAAGAGAAAAGTAAAGGATTAAATTTCGTCTGTAGCTTAAAAAATGTTTTCTTATAAAAGTTACTTATTTTAAAAATCTCATTATCTCAAAAGATTTAGCACAAGTATCGGAAAAAAGGGATTCGATGTGGCTATTATTAAAGCACTATGAAACTTAGCCTAACCCTACTTGCAGGGGCAGTTCAAACACGTACTCGCTCGACAACGTAATGGCAGTAATAATTTCTCCGAGCAGAAATAAATTCTCCAATAATAATTTCGCTGCATTCGTCCCCCGCAACTTCCCCATCTTCTATGTGAACTCTGTCTCGCCTGTATGTTGCTAACGTACCTAACTAGCTACAATTTATCAAGCCCACATCCACGCAATGCTTTCTGAATGCCAAGCCAACATGTACAGGGTTTTCCTATAAAAAATATTAGAGCATTTTCAAATGAACCATCTGATAATTGCCACGAGGTAAAAATTCCAGCTTTAATCAGACTGAAAAATTAATTTCAAATATATATAGTTGACCAGGTCTAAAAAGATCTAAAAATTAAACTTTTTTTTACAAAAATTATAGCCTGTGTAATGAAATATTATACATGTTTAATTCCTAATCAGTTCCAGTTTATTTTAAAATGCAAATGTTGCTAAATTTTGTAAGCCTTGTTCAAGAACAAGATTTTGCAGAAGTTTCTGAATAAAGGG
>JABFPM010000277.1:9463-32485 GCA_022817325.1 Idris sp. 1 HC-2018 | reverse complement strand
GTATTAATTAAAACTTAAGTATAATTATTAGTTACGCGAATGAAAAATGTTTGAATTAAAATTACATTTTTTTCGGACAAAATTGTTATTTTCACTAGCTTCTTTTGAATTGCGATTGTACAACCTTGAAAAACTTTTAATTATATATTTAAAAAAACTGTAAACTGCGTTTATAATTGTTTAAAAATGATTTTATTTTTTATCTCACGAGTAAGGACTATAATTTTTAACCATAAAGTTAAATGTGATAATTTTTTATAGAAACTTTTTGTGTATTTTACAATTAAAAAACCTATATATTTTAATATTTTATTTGTAAAGTAAGTCATTTGATGAGTGAATTTATTACTTTTTGTGTTCAATATTTTAATCTCAATCATTTTGTGTAAATTGTTTTGAACTTTAACTAAAAGTTCTGTAACATTTTTTTTCAGTTGCAACCCTGAGACTAGATAAACCAGGCAAAAACGTAGCGTAGGTCATGCCTTATAAATAGTTAAAAAAAATGTTTCAAAAAGAAAAAAAAAATCAATTTATAAAATAAAATGTAAATAAGATGTAAAGAAAGTGTTCATCTCACTTTCCTAATTATCAAGCGTTATGCCAGAAAAATAAAAAAAATTGTGCATGTATAGTATAATTTAATTTACATTGCACTCGATTCAAGTCCAAACCGATTGTTTCGTTCGAAACAAAATTTGTCCTCGCTTAATAACAACATTCCTGTCTATTATACTCAAAGTCAAATTAGATTATAAAATAAAACAATCGGCGACTCGATTCGATATTCCAAAGATATAATGGGTGGAGAACAAAAAATAACCAGTTCCAATAGTAACTATTACGTTACATTGTCCACTGTGTCATAAGAACGTCCAAGTCCACCGTGTTTGCAGTGTGAATTTCTTTAATCATTGTGTGTCTGACGTGTAATAACTAGCCTTAATGTAAATGTATAAAAAGAGTGTACAAAAATCACAAAACTGAATGTTCTAGTTATAAAATGCTACGCGCCAGATTGTCAGTCATATCATATAATATAAAATATTGGGCGCGTTATTATTAACTTTAAAGGTACTGATAATTTGTAAATCTTACGTTTTTTTTTAATTTCACCATTTTTCAAGTATTTTACCGAGTGTTCTTAACGTATTCCTGAATGATAAAGTTAAGCTCAAGTGGCGAATGTTCTAGTGTATGTAAAGTAATGATGACTTTTTTTTAAAATTAAATTAAAACTGATTTTTATCTTGTTCTTTTTTTATATAGTTCAATTTATGACCAAGTTTTTAATTGTAAGAATCGAGCTCTCCAGAAAAGCACTTTGTCCACGCGTAATCGTGTAATATAATCATAGAACCAAAGATTTTACATGTGAATGTAAACGCCAGTATTTTCATTCTCTCTTCCTTGTGTTCTTTTGACTTATCAATTGCAAACCGATTTAAACCGATACATTGCCGTGAAATTAGATTAGTATGTTTGTTTCGGTCAAACGCTTTAGACCTTAAGTATGTCTCTGAAATTGTAATTTTAATGAATTGCGAAACAACAATTCATAGGTGTTTACTTAATTACAATCGTTATGATGTATAATATGTAATACCAATTGCCAAAAGAAAACAAAAAGTAATGTGTATTTTTCAGACCGGAATATTTTTGAATAAAATAAAGGCGTAGTGAAATATAAAATTGTGTCTCAACGTAATTATTACCTCATTTTAAATGATTGTCTATTTTCTTATATTGAAAATAAAACAATTGATATATATTTTTTTAAAAATAATTATTGGAATAGGATTTTACAATAATCAATAATAATGGTAATCCTTCCAGCTGCACAAAATGAAATCGATAATATTATTCGAGGTCTCGACAAAGTATTATTAACAATTCTTCAGGTCAAAATACGTGAGCTGAATTCAGATACATTATGCAATTATGCTTTAATGATTAAGTCTGGTACAATGGTGGAGGGTTGCAGCATTACAATAAACTCAATAAAGTATTCTTTTATTGAATTGGCATCACACCGTTGTATCACAAATCAATATATTGATTTTGATGTACCACGGAGCATTCAGTCGATATTTTGAGAGCGATCGTGACGCCGTTAAAATAGCATCAAACAAGTTCAGCTCCAGTTCAAACAAAACGTTTTAACAGCATTTGTGCACCAAGCATTTGACATGAAAATGTGGATTGTAAAATACATCTTTCTCTGCGTACGTATTTTCATTTATTCAACTCACATAACAACAATTTGTCGACATTTCTTTCAATTTCAGTTCATTTATTTGTATTAAGCAAATTTCATTTCTCTTTATTTGATTTTGGTCTCAACACAACAAAAAACATTTTCAATTTATTTTTAAATTTAAAATGCAATTTAAACTATTATTATTTTAAATAAATAACACTATTTTACAGATTTTATTGAAAAAAGTACTCGCGGGACCACAGATTACAAAGCTCTTTCCAATTCAAGAAGTTGAGACGTTTCATCAGCAGATAGACGTAAAGCCGTTTGATAAGTTTCTCGGAAAATTGCGAGCTTCTTATAACTTCATTTTCCCTAAACCCGAAAATGCCAGTAACGTGGAGCGCATTCTCAAGAGCGAAGCTACCGTGGATGTGAATAATGATGTTGAGGAAACGAGCTCGGTGAGCACTACCACCGAAGATTGGTGGTCGTTTGATGATTTTGACGATAAAAAGAAAACGCCAAAAGATTCCACGGACCAAGTGGAATTACTCGATGGTTATGATGGGCCTGATGAAATTACCCCAGAACCACCTTCGGTATTACATCAGCAACTGCTTCAGTGGTTGAGCTCTTTGTTAGGTGTGACTTATGGAATTTACGCGAAATTCTTGGCATTTGTTTGTAACTAAATTTTATATCACTTGCAAATTGAAATTTCATTTCAAGAAAATTGTTTTTTATTCTATTCATAAGTATAGTGTGCTACTATAGTTATTGAGCTATTATAGTCAAAGCACAAATTTAGCAGTTATATTATTTTTTATTACAAAAAATAAGCTGATATTATTTTGTCTGGGGAATTATTATATTTATACGTGGTACTGAATTGTAATAGTCATCATGGTGTTATTTTGAGATATAAATATATTTTTTATTATATAAAATGTAAATTACATTTATTCAGTCAAGAATGAACCAAAAAACATATTTTCTTGTTATTTTATAGGGATATTTGTATAACCTTATTTTAACTTTAATCGCAGCATCAACGTAATGCTATTTACAAATTTATTAAACGACCTAATTTAAGGTAAACCATCTTTACAAATATACAATGTCGGTATTTTAATTAATATTTTAGTAGTTTTAACTTGAAACATGCTGGTGCTTATCATTTATTTGCTATTTATTTTATGTTTTACTTCTTTTCTATCTTTTATTAAAAATAATATTTAAATAATTTTAAAATCATTTTTAAATTATCTAAATTTTGTGGGTAAAGTTGTTTAAAATACTAGAAACTTAAGATTTTGTATGAACTCATGCAAAAAGTGAATAAACTTTTTTTAAAATAATTATTAATATAAATGATAGCATCCGGACATGTTAATCATATAAAAAAGTTTCTTTTTATGGCCATGAAAATCGCATTAACAATTAGCCTTGATCTACATTCAAATTACATTTGCAAAATGAAAATTTTGCCGAGGAACGTGAATAAATTTAGGAAATATAGTGAAGTGGCAACAAGCGACGTAAATCGGTGCTAAGATTGCTAGCTGGGTTTAAAAGATCCCGCTGCGCTTCTCTGGCCTTAGTTTTGGAGTCGTCCCTGGTAAGTTCGTTGCCGTCCACGGTCTTCGCCAAAAGGGTTTTTAGCTGCTCGCCTGCTCCCCCACCGGCGGAACTTTCCAGCGCTTTTAAAATAGTGTCTGAATAGCCCGCGTACTTGGCAAAACCCTGTTTTCTGGCGTCCTTGTTTAAAGCGTCATACAACAACGCGAGCTGCTCCAACGAGGCTTTTAGTGGCACTTTATCTCGCTTCAAAGAACTACTTAAACTGGGCCGAGGCACCTGAGTTACCTTTTCACCAAGAAGTGTAAACCTTAAAATACAAAATTAAATTTTAATAGTAATACAATTTGTATACTCAGTTTATTTCCAGTAATATTTTAGAATAATTTCCTGTTTTATTTAAATTTTTGTTAACAAAATTTAAACAACAAATCTTATTTTTTCAACAATTACATTTTTAACATGCCATCTCATTTTTCAGTTTTAAAAACAATGTTACAAACTTCAGCAATCTTGAAATAACATTCTTAAATGCTCGAATAATGTTAAAAAATTCAAATTATAAACAGCACTTGAATTTTCAGAATGATACTATCATTAACATAGTTTCTTTGAGTTGAGCTATTTTTACGAAAAATCCAATTTTCCATGTTTATTTTTAAATGTAATCAGTTTTCTGTGGAAAGTTGTAATTAGAGCTGATGAATAGAAGTTAAAATGTACATAAAATTATTCACAGTACTTATTCATGTTTAAAATTAAAAAAAGTTACTTCTATTGATCACAATAATTACATTTAATACAAATTCAATCTACAATAAATTTTACCAAATTAGTAAATTACATAGATTTCGAAACCTTCAAATGTAATTTTTGGATTACTCTCTACATTTAATTATAAATTGAATTTCGACTTTTTTCTAACTATATTGAATGATTAGTGCGTTTTATTGAAGATAAATTGAAAATAAACAGAAAAACAGTATGGCTTTGATGGTTTAAAATTTCAGCTACAATCAGCCAATTTGTCAGAGGTATTTTACGAAGCGACTAATAATTAACTTGGATTACCGTATTTCTTCGTCCTCTTCATCAAGTTCATCTGATTTTTCAGTGGAACCTACAGCAAAACGAACATTTGATTTTATCGGCTTCATTATGTCATAAACGTCTTGAACAATACTGTCTACTGTTGCTTTCTTTTTTTCTGTTTCTAATTTCGGTGTGGTAGCATCATCTTTAGTGGTAGCAATAATATTCGATTTTTCTGACGGTGAAGTCATGCTTTTATCGTTGATTACTTTTGTATTGCTTTGCGATTCGTTTGTAATTTCTGACTTTTCATAATTTATTTCAGGCGTTACGTGATTAATTTCAGGAGTTTCATGATTTTGTTCAGGCGTTTCGTAATTGACTATCGGCGTTACCTCGTCAAAGCCAAAACTTTTATCATAGATTTTGTCATCACTTATAATAGCCATCGATTCCGTTTGACTTCCTACATTCAAAAATAGAATGAGCTCATTAATGCAATTTATTATACAAAATTATATTAAAAGATGAATTTAGATTTTGATTTAAAATATTGATTAAAATATAAAATTAGTTTGAACTAATTTCAAAAAGTTCAAATAAAATAATTTAAAAATACGACTTGATTTTTTTTATTTTAAATAATTTTTCACCCTCTGCGGAAATGATTCTTTATTTTTAGTTTGCAATTTACTTAATTGTCCTTATTTTAATTAATTCAGTCACGTAAACTGTTTTAATTGATAGCAATCTTCAGCTACCTAGAATCAAACTATTGTGAAAAAAATCATGATCTGACCTTCTTCTGCATCAGATGACGAATAAGGATGATGCTGCCCTGGTCGATGAGAACTCGTTGTCGGTACCAGTGACGTCGTATTTTCTTGTAGTGCTTCTTCTATCTGAAGATACCTCAACTGTTCTACAGCATGAAATATTACCTTTGCGTGAGGAAAAAACAAGAAAAAATATATGTTTAAACTAGTTAAAGACAAATATCCTTAGAGTGAATTTAAAATAATAAAAAAAGGTTGTAATTATCTTGTTGGGATGACACATTTTCAAATATTTGATCAGAGAAATGAATTTTTCTGACCCAGCAAAGGAAATATAGTACTATGTAGGAATATCGTACAACACATCTTGTCAAAGAAAAAGAAATAAATTCAAAATTAATTCGAATAAATAAAGCTTAAAGATAACTTTCAAATTTTAATATCCTGGTCTTTTAAATAGTTAAAATTTAACGAATTAACAATTTTCAAAATAATTGTAAACGTTTCAATTTATAAATGGTATTTTTAGTACCAGACAGATACCAAATTTTCAAACAATCAAGAACTAACTTTTAAGCTCTGTTACAATAGTTTATTATTAATAATAAGTTTTTCAATTATCATAATTTTTATTCTATAAATAATATAATTAATTGTTAATTTGCCTTTTAAGAAAGCATGTAATATCTTTAACAATACAATTTTTTCAGTCAATAATCCGTGACCGCGAAGATTTAAATTTAAATTCTACTTTCCTGATAACTTGAAAACCAATTAATAATTTATTAAATGTATCTTTATTCAAATTATAATTATCGATCAATTAAAACAATAGAATTAAAGCTAATACGATATATTTAACTGCACATGTTCATTGATTGCAATAAATTTTTCATAATCCAAAAGTATGTCAGCTATGAAGAATTGAACATTAAAATATATTAATTTATTTACCTGAAGAGTAGCAGGCAAAAACGAATTTGAGTAAAGTGGTGCTGCATAAGCTGGTGGTTTCTTTACGCTGGCTGCGGTGAGCTAAAATCACAAAATTTTTAATTTCTGTCCTCACTTATTGAATATTTACAATCAAAATGCTAATTCTTTTAACGTAATCATAAAGTTCATAATAAAATTGTTATTCAATCCCTGTGTAAATTAAGACGAAAAAAGATCGATCATTTCGACAGCTAATGAATGGAGCTTTTCAACGTGAATGAGAAAAAAGGAAAGCATTGTGATGAATGAAAACTACGAATGAATATATATTGATGAATCAATCAGTGTGTTCCGTTTTATACAAGCAACCAGTATGCAGGTGTCTTATACGAAGACATTTGTTTTCACTGTGAATAATTGCCGCATAAATAAATTGCAATTTGTTGACTTTATATTGTTCGAATGCATACGACCAAATACCTAACGTTTACCCTTGTAATTGTGCTCGGAACTGTTTAGCACTTTCGATTGCCATTTGGTTCAAATAAATTACTTTTTTCCCATCACCTCTGCTTTCAATTAACCGACATCACGTCTTGATTTATCATTCGATACTTTTGCTTTTGCAAAAACAATTAATTTCAATCAAACTGCTTTTGTCTTACTTAAATAAGATTAAACTTATGAAACAATATTTTGAACAATGTACAAGAAAAAAAAATTTTTTTGCAGAAACAAAATGTTGGCACTGTTTTATTCTTAAAAAATGATCTATTTTGTGAGCATGACTCACCTTTCTTGCCAGAAAAAGAATGAGCACACAGTACGTGAATTTCATATTATTAATTCAGTGGTAAACGCCTCGGGAAAGATATTTTTTGTCACGATGGAACACTTCTAAAACCTGGAGACGAATTTCCCAAGCTTTGCGACCGGTCGACCGATGAACCAAGACTGATCTTGAAAAGTTTGTTTGTAACGGTTCCAGGTCGTCCTCCGCATCGTACACCCACATTTGTCGGGGACATATAAGTGACCAACACACCTGAATATATGCGAACCGCAGTTTGCATCAAGTTTATCGGTGAACCGATATAGTTGTTTACTCTCGTACATCTTAGCCGATCTGTCAATGCGAAATAAAAGCAAAAAGCAACCGCTAAATTTAGTGGGATAAAAAATGATACTGGGAAAAGAATGATTTGTTTGCAAGAAAATTAATATTTATATTCGGAACGTTTGCTTTGTAATTAGTGGTGATTTAATGAGCAAATTTAGATCTTAGAATGTTTACCTTTTAAATAACATTTTGTTGAGTAATTATGTAGTTTATTTCAATAGTTAAAGTAGTTATAATTTAGTTGAACGAGTTCATTAGCGATAAAATTAATTTGAAAGGAAAGTTTTTCAACAATGAATAAGGTTGTTCAATGCAACAATTCAATAATAGAAAAAAAAAGATAAGCTTTTGAAAAAAGCGTATCAACATGTGTATATTTAAATATGCTTTTATTTAAGACTCTTTTGTGTCGTCATATTTTGTAACTCAACATTTTTTACTCTCCTGCAAGCTAGTGCTTTCAAATTTAAAGGGATAGTGAGAACTTGATGACAATATATAAATGTTTAGTTTATACAATTTTAAGAAACGTATATATTATAATTTAAAAAAATCTGTCAGTCACATATTATAAACATAAAATTTCATAATTAGTTCTGAAGATCAGGGCCCCACGTTTTTCTTTAAATCAATCATCGATTTTGTTTAAAAATATCATTCGTTTTTGTTTAAATTTTGTTTTGATTAGATATTTTATATAATTTTTCAAGTAAAAGTATTTTTTTATTAATTTTTTATAGTGATAATAGCCAACTAATTAATTTAATCCTGCCTTTATGAGCGAAATTATCTTTTCCAAATGTCCTTGTGTGGATATGTTTTATTAGTTACGATGGTTTAATTCTAATTGATTATATAATAAAGGAAAAAGGGAGATTTCTCTGCTGCGAGTAATTGTGCGCATTGCAAATACTTTAAGCTTTGCTTTTGTATAATGATGAATAACAACACCGTCATCACGAATTTATCAATGGCGATAATTTTTCAGGTGCTGCTGATGATATATATATTATAAAGCACCTCGCTAATGAAGTACCTCACAATAATACATAATGAGTTTCTTAATACATTTTGATTCCAAGGCATTTTCGAAAAATCAATTATTTCGAGGAACTTGTGTAACTCTGTTTAGCTGACTAATTAATTCTCTTGTATATTTTGTATTGTTGTATTTTCTTCAGCCATGCTTTTGAATATATATTTATGTAGTAATTGATTAATTGTATTAGCTATTATTGTAGTTGAATATATATATTTTCATTTCCTTTATATCAACAAATTAAGTTATGTATAAAATAACAAATGAGTTTTAATTAAAATTAAACCACTTATTTTCCTTTATTATTGTTATTGCAAAAGACTGTAGAAAAACAGTTTACTTTGTATAACCTCTGAAGTGAACTGCATAATTGTTTTCATAAATTATTTTCCATCCTTGAATCTGGAATTTGAAGATCGATATTGCTGTTGTACCACACATTATTATTATTACTTTTCTTTTAGTTAAACAAATTTTTTTTATGTTTTATTACAAAATGTTAAATAGAACTATTAATAATTTTAGCAGTATACTCATTTCGTATATCACACTAGTATAGGAGTATTTAATAACATAAAAATTTCATATGTGACGGTACTGCGGTTTATACGGAGTACACGTGATCAATTCAAAGACGATGAGCAGTCGATTCGTGTCACCTACATAATACGATATTTGCATGCCGGAAACGTTTCTAGAGTCTCGTCGTATTATGCATCTCAATACTGTTATGATACCTCATTTACTCTAAAAAAGCTGTAGATTAAAGTAGATAACATACGATCCTGTGAATAATGTAGATTTTTTGTTTATTTAAAAAACTTAAATTCGAAAAATGATTTTTGTGACAACATTTATAAAGATAAATTATTATACATATTTTCTTCGACAAAATTAATTCGCAAAGTTTTCATTTATTTTATTTAAGGTTTTGTCAGTTCTTGAACATTAGATTAATTAATAAATGATTATTCTTATACTATTATTTTCAGCTATAATATAAGATTTTGTTCTCTGACTTATATTTAGAACTTTTAAATGTAAAGATGATTATTTATACTCCTTCAATTAATTTAAAGCTGTATTTTTAAATATTTAGTTTCTAATTTAATTGAAGTTTAAAAAAAAGCAAAATTAAATTGACTTTATCAATATAAGGCTTACAGATAGAGCGAAAGTGATGTAAGGTTTTGATAAAGCAAGAAATGCAATAATGATAAGATGGTATTGACCTTCTGGAAAACCCTTGACAATTTGCACGCAACAGGTTCGATTTCGAGGCGGTTCCCAAGGTTATAATTTGTAAAACGACAATCTTAGTGCGAGGTTTTTTTTATTCTGATCAACCGGTTTTTTATTCATTTTATCACTTTCTTCATCGAACAAAAATAGATATGCATAAACAATTGATTTTTATAACTTTTATTTTCATTTATATTATTACATTATAGGTAGTTTATGGACATGCCTCACGAACTTTTAACTTCGATGTCTATGCTTTGATTTATAATTTAAAAGCTTAATTTATTAAATATCATAGTCATAATGAATTAATTATAATCGGCGCAAATTTTATTTAAAGTGAAAATTACTTATATAAAAAGTTATGAAGATAAAAAAGTGTGATTTCGGCTTTAAGTGACGTGTCCCTTTGACATTTTTCAATTTACTTTGCTTCAGAGCAGTTAAATTAAAACATATTTAAAAATCAAAGTTGAATGATTGAAGTCCATACTTTTTACTTCTATAAATAAAAACTGTAAATTGTCCGTGTAAAACTGAAAAAATTGCGATCAAAAAGTGTCCCTCGATTTGTATTGTTTTTATATCGCCCGACAAATATATATACATTAACTATTAATGAATCAAAAAGTGTAATGTTATAACAATCAAATGAAAGCGCGTTTAATTTAGAAGATAACACGATCGTAACTTTTTTAAAATATATATTCGCAATCTTGTGAATCTACTATAAAAGATAAATTGTCACCGTGTGGAGATTATGACGGAAGCAAGAAATTTGCAATAATTTTTAAAAAAGTGAGTATTTTATCAAAATTTAACTTGTGCTCGCTTGTTCCCATTGACATTTACGGTGGTGCTTAATTACAAGATTACTAGAATTCGATTTTAGATAAAAAGACATAAAAAATAATTTTTCCTTAAGCATCCGTGAGCATTCGTAATTTTTCAGTTTTTTATTATACACTTGTATTAAAATGAGTTTTTCGATTAAAATTAAAATTGTTTATTGTTTTATTTAGAGAATTAATTAAATTGAAATATATATTAGAATTTTGTTGTAAGAAAAGCCTCAAATTAGCCTTAAAATAAAGTAAAAATTTTGCACACATCTTTTAAAAATGTTATTACCAGCATACTAGAACATATTTAATTAATAAAATTTCATTTATTTCAATTTTTATGAACATAAATTTTTTTTCAAATGTGAAGGTTTGAGAGACATACTCTTGTATAATAAGAAGCTTGAATTAAGGAAAATCTTCAATAATCAGTATAATGAAATTTAATTTTCTCCCGAATACCCAATAGTTATTTTATTTGGTTTTGTTTTCATTTTTATCCTTTCTACACTGAAAAATTGTTCTTTAGTTCATAGAGAAATTACGAATCCAGCGCAGTCGATTACACGACATCGTCGCTGATTGTGAAGAAAGAAAATTGCAGAAGTGCCTGAGGCACTGAGCAACTACATGCTTCGAATTTTTTCACACAATCAATAAGTGATGTTGAGAACCTTTTGAAAAGTTGATGGTTCACTTTTTCTATTAAACCACATTATTTTTTCGCCTTTTTATAAACACTTTTATGTAATTATAATTTTTGTTGTCTTTTTTAAATTAAAGTCACAATCGAAGTAAGTTTCTTTTTTTATAATAAATATTCTAGACTTTTCTTATAAGACATTATTTTCTACTTAATGACTAGTTATTTCTTTTTTACTTTGACAGAATCAGTAAAACTTTTTGATCTTGTTGCTTTTCAAGCAAACAAGAATACACTGCATCAAAAAATTGATATCGTTAACTTCGTTATATTAATTGAAATTTAAATGAAAATATGATTATCTATATTTTCTGTATAATTAACTTTTGTGAAATCTTTAAAGACATTTATATAAAGACTTTGCCAGTGACGTAATTTTGTAATACTTAAAAACTGCAACGAGAAGAGATTGTGTTACATGGTGCGTAAAAATTATCACTAGAAGTTGCACCGTCGGTGATCATTACAGCTTTTTACGGCATATGGGTACCCTTATGCGATTATAACATTAACGGGAAGGGAATTTTTGTAACTATATATTGCTGCGGGGTAACTGCGTCTGGCTCAGAATTTCAGCATTGCAATTATCGTATATTTATTACAGTTTCTGTCAGATTTGTTGGATAAATTTACGTCAAGTACGGTTGTTATAATGAAACGTGAATTACAATTTCTTTTAATTTTATTTGTAAGTAGAATATATTTTGCTATTTAAGTTGTATTTAGAGTAAACTGTGAATTTTACTGCAGTAAACATTTCAGATAATATAATGTACGCAATACTAATTAAATTAACTTTTTGCATATTAATTGACAAGTTTTTTATTTTCTCAGATATAGCTAATTAGTAGAATCGAGGATTGTAATTTATTATATTAATTATAATTTTTTGTTTTATTCGTCTCTCTTATATATAAAATGCAGTTTTAACATTTTCAAATACATTTTAAACTTCAAATTTACTACCAATGCTATAACATAAATTATCTTCTAAGTATAGGTTATTTAACTGGAATGACATTTTTGGTTTTACAGTAAAAATGAATATGAAAATTAGATAAACTTTAACGATAAAACAAGTCAATAATGCAATTATGTCTGAGTTGGGAAAAAACTTTTTCATATTTTTTTTTAAACAGAAATATACATCTTATGAGAACTGATGTTAAATAAACTTTTGAAATTAACTTAACTGGTGAATGTATGTAAATATAAATGTTTTAATTAAATAGAATATTGTTAATAGAGAATAAATGTGTCTTCTGAATTCTTCATATGTCTTCTGAAATTAGTTTACTGTGGATTTAGTTGAAATTATAAAACAAAATCAAATTCAACTTTAATCAGGTTTCTGTGTAATCTTATTTCAATTAAAGATTTTAATGAAATAATCTCTAAAAACTGCCTTGTAAATGTTCAAGAAAATTTAATGCAATTTCGTTCATTTTCTTGTTCTTAACTTTAAATGTAATAAAAAAACAATTAATCGATTTACTTTTAAATTTAGCAATTTAATAATTCAATTTACAGGTTCCAAATATCTTTTCAAATCCAGTGGAAATTAATAAAAATGAAAAACAAAACAAACTTGATCATGAAGATAATGAAGATTTTATAAAAAATAAACTGAATTTTGATATATCAGAGTTAGTAAATGTTCCAGTGATAAATTTATCCAAAAATATAGAAAATGAAAAAAACATTACTACTAATTTAAAGCCATATATCTCATGGCTGATTTCTCCCATCGCACAAAAACTTCAATTATCACCTCAGTCTATTCTTCAAAATGGCCTAGGTAATTTGAAAAATATCATAATGCTTATAAACGGACAGAATATAACTTCTAAAACTTTACCCACTGGATTACTTCAAACGGTTGGCTTCAATGAAGCAAATCTATTTTACGACAATAAGGAGCCTGTTGGACTTTTAGGAGGTAATGGTTGGTTGGCGAACAAGGGTGGTATTTTAGGAGGACCAGGAGCTCTTTTGTCTACTGGCAGTTTATTCACCGATTATCCTACTGCGTATAAAAAATAAATAGTGAAGTTTTTCTAAATAAATAATTAAGTAATTAAATAGAGAATTTCATAAAATTTTAAGATTTATTTTTAGTAAAATAAAAACTTAACATATTTTTGTAAATGTTCAAACTAAGATAATTAATTTTAAAACTCTATTATACGTATAAATGTTTAACATGAAAGTAGTATTACAGCTTAAATTGAATTTAAAATGTATAAAAATATAAAATTCATATGAAATATATAATAAATGTCATCTGATTAAATTTTTAATTTGAAAAACATCCTAAAAATATTTGCTGTTTCAAATTAACTTTAGAGATTTCAGTGGTTCGTTAGACTTAATAGTTATTGAATAAAAAGTGAATCTAAATAAATTACCTTAAAATGGGGTAAAGATGATCAAAGCTGTTTTATGCATATCTAAATTTACCAGCAAATGAAATTGCCTATCCGAACCGACTTCGTATTTCTTTTTAAGTGTTCTACTTGCTCATAAACTTTTTTCGATTATTTTTATCATTAATAAGTGATTTTTTAAATTTAAATGATAATTTAAAAAACACGTTTTTGCAATATTGTAAGTTATGGATATTTTGTTACTTGAAAATAGTTATTGCTTACAATTCTCAATCAAATATTTTTTAAGAAATATATATTTTCAATAAACTTTTGCATTAATATCAATTTATATGCATTATATATACGAATCAATAATAAAAATGTAAAAAAATCATTTTACATGGATAAAGTCACTCAGGTTTCACAAGTGTCTAAAAGTTAAAATTTCGAGGCAATGTTTTAAATATGATTATAACGCACTGAAAAAAGCTGTTGGTGCCGTACACAAAATTTACAGCAGTAGATGAGTAACAAAACATTTTGATTATTGATCAAACATTTAATCTTGTTTGATTCAATCAAAAATTTAACTTTAATTTTTTAAAACCACAAGTACAGAGCAATAGAACCACAACTGGTAGCGGCTAGCCTTTTTATCACGTTTTTTTCAAGTAAAGAGCCACTACCTCTTTCTTATGTAAAGCATAAGTAAGGTGTTTATTTTCTAATTTTCTCATTTTAAATTGCATTTCAAAACGATCAGTTTGAAAAAAACGTTAATTCAGTTGAAAATAAAGCGAAATATAAGCATTTGAAAATAGCGTAACTACAGTTTTAAAAAAAAATCTTAAGACCACAAATTTATCAATTTTCAACCACCTTAGCCAACCAAATTCATTTTCTAGTTAATCCAGTAAATTTATATCATTAATCAAATAAATTCTACAGATTAATCTTATTGTAAGTATAATACAGTAAACTCTTATTGATTAATCCAGTGAAAATCAGAGTGCCAAGTTACAAAATCAAAGTGCTAAGTATCCAAAACAGAGTGCCAAGTATGAAAAATAGAGTGCTAAGTCTGGAAAATAGAGTTCCATTTTCATTCTTTTCCCACGCGTCCTGAGTGGACAGAACAGTGCCAACGAGACCTAGTTCAGTGTTAAACCGAAAGCCGAAACCAAGGCAGAGGTTACATGCGCAGAATGCATGCCAAGTTTTTTAACATGCATTCAGAATTCTGTAATTTCACGTCACAAAACCTGTGTGACTATTGCGCAAATCATCGGTTGAGCCAAAGTTACGATGAGCGAGTACCTGAGGAGGAGATGAACGAACCAGCAACACCAACGTAATAAAAAGATCTACATAAGGTTTTTGTGCTACGTAAACTTACTGAACTTGGAGTTTTGAAAAACCAATAAATCCGCCTTAATTCTTTTAGTTTTTGTATAATTACTAAATTGTGAATTTAAGATTCCGCTCCTTAAGGAAATTTTGTACTGACTTGCAATTGTGAGGAAAAGTATCGTATGTAACTCAGGAAAAACGTTTTGGTCCCGTGGGGTGTTTATGTTATGATTTTTTTGCTAAATGTGTTGCTTTTCTTTTTCCCAAAATAAAACACATTTTAAAAAAAAAAAGGTATTTTTATTTTGCAAATTCAACTTGACAGAGATATAACATATTTTTGACGTTATCTTGCAACGCAAGTGCCAAGTTTCTTAAATTTAGTTTTATCGTTAATAAAACACATTTGTAACATATAATAATGCTTTTTCTTTTGTGATTTTAATTTGCAAAGCATTTTTTTACATTTCTTTAAAATGGAAGTACAGACCCCAATGTCCCCAATAACTAGCATTAATGAAAACTTCATACAAACACTTTGCGCAAAGTTTGCACAAATCTAAGACCGTTGTTTGCACAAAATTTATGGAAATATTAAGGTTTGAAAACTTGTTTCTTTTTAATTGGAAATTTTTTATATTTTGAAATAATTAAATAGTATCATACGTATCAAAACCCGAAACGAAGTCATTGTGACGAGGGTGAAGTTGGCACGAGCCCAAGCCTCTCTGCCGAGTTGTCAACTTCGCACGAGGCACATTGGCTTCGGTTTGGGTCATGGAACGTATGTTTTTCTGTTACAAGTGCACTGAAACGCCACCATTTTGACCCGTATTTTGGGGTTAAAGCCAACTTATTGCTGACCAGGCGGTCTGCAATATCAAATTGGACCAATCAGACACCGTGACGTCATGCAGGTCTGCAATAAGTTTATTTTAGCCTCGAAATGAGTGTCAAAATGGCGCCGTTTCAGTGCACGTGTGACAAAGAGAAAATATTATTATTCTAAAAATTGTTTAAATTGTCAAAATTTAAACATTTTAAAAATTTTCACATTTTTATAGGTGCTATTCATAAAAGGTATTTGATAAAACTAGTAATTTATTCACCTAGTTTTATTATGTTTAATTGACATATTGGAACCAACAAAAATATTGTTAATAAATAAGAAACGTTCTGAAAATAAACTCATAACAGCTTTGGAAATATTTCTTTGATTTTATTAATCATTTATCTAAAATAAATTATACACATAATTAAGAGAAATCGCTGAAAATCAGAAATACGCATTAATATTTGTCTTTTGAATTTACTCTTCAATTTCAGGAATCAGAAATTACAACTATCTTAGCATTTACAATTTCAAATTCGGATAGAACACATTCTCACCTGGATATTACTTGTGTGTTTATTATTTTTGCCTTAAATCATGAGTGTGCAACTTAGCTATGATGTTTAAACTTGGTGAGAGTTTATGTCGACTGAAAAATCAAAATAACATAATTTTACATTTGATGACTAAAGTACTTACCGAACAACTGCATATGGCAAACAAACATATTTAATTAGCAAAATGAAATGTCCACCAAAACTTTTGACAGTGTATCGAATTAAACAGATATTTAATGTTATAACATCATTCTTATGCAAATTTAAATATTAAAATCTTTACCTTTCGTCAATCAACTTTTATTTATCAAATTACAAAAATTAAAAAAGTTAAAAAATGATATTTGCTTGCATTTGTTAAGTTACATTTGAATTGAAATTAGTTACCAGTTATCAAAAGAAAATCAATAAATAAAAATATTTGGAACTGTTTAAAAGTCTTGTTTATTGATCTTAACCACTAATAACTAATTTCAATTGAAGTGCATTTTGACAGATGGAAACAAATATATGTTTTTTAACTTCATTAATTCATGGTATTTTATACAATAAAAGTAGTTAAACAAAAGTTAAAAACCTAATGTCTGAAATTGTGCAAAAATAAAATGATATCAACATGAAATTTCTGTTGGAAGAATGTCTAAAAGTCCAAAACCACTGATTACAAATTAATTCCGTATTTTTTCCGTAATTGTCCGTATTCTTTCCCCCAAGAAGTGTGTTATAGAAGAATTATATAACTGTTTGAAATTTCTGGAACTTATTGACTGACTACGAAATTCAATTTTAAAAATTGTCAGCTTGATTGACATCGTCAATCTGATATAAAGAATATGTGGCAATTTGATAGTTATAAATAAAAGGAAAAAAGCGTAATGAATAAAAAGCATAGATTAATATGAACAATCAGAAATTTACGACGTTTCAAAATTTTATAAATTATTTTTAATTTTCTTTGGTTTAATAATAATTATCATTATTAAAGTAAAAATAGTTAACACACAAGGACTAAAGTAATATTTAGGTGAGAATGTGTTCTATTCGAATTTGAAATTTTAAATGCTAAGATAGTTTTGTTTTAATGAAAATTTTGGTATCAATTCAGGTATTAATTCTAATTATAAGTTAACCACGTCGATGTTATTTTAATAATCTTCAACTTGAACAAATAATAACTTACAATGTTTAAATTATAAAAATAAACAATAAAGACTTTATTTTATTTTTTTTTGTTCATTATTATTATATAAACTACTTTTTAAAAGTTTTTAAGAACAAAGCTCAAGATTTTTGGAAAAATATATCAGATTTTTTTTATAATTATAAAAATGATTTATATGAAAAATTGTTTTTGTCTAGTTTTTGACACTCATGGTTGAATAAAATACATTTTTTCAAGTTTGACGTTTATTCAACATTATACTATAATAATTAGTAAAGTCCGATAATTTTGAAAGTAAGACATTTTTACCCTTCCGAGCTTTTACGTATCTGTACGGGTCATGTCAAGAGTGTCGTATTTGCTAGGACCAATTCCTTAACCCTCTAAACCCCACAGCATCTTGTATGATACACAAATGTAAGTTGTTCTACCAAATGAAAATCGGCCAAAAAAATTATTTTAAATAATTATAAGTTTTCAATAGACTCTTAAGAAGAAGACGTCCTATATGTCTATAATAATTTTTCTTTTTCAAAAAGTGAAACATTTTCAAACGTTTTCAGTACTATACACATTCGCTATGATTAGTTTGAATTTTTATTTGAAATAATTACTCAAAATTTTTTATTAAGCTCTTGTTTATTCATAAAATTTGTTGTAAAAGATGAATACAACTTTTACTGATAGAACAAAACAATCTGTATGAATAAAATAATGAAAATAACCCTGTTTGACCACCTTTGGGTTCGACATAAGAAACATTAAAAAACCATATTGATGGAAACTTATCCGAAAATAATGATAATAGCTTTTCCGTATAGTTAAAAGAAGGTAATATCAAAGAAAAAAAACGTAATAATGAAATTTCTGTACTCGGGGGTTACAGGGTTAATGTAATATCTGGAAAATCAAATTTCTACAAAAACTTAATTCAACCGAATACTTAGTAATTTTAATTTATTTTTTTGTTCTGAATAAATCTTGATGGTATCTCTGGCTAAATATAATATAAATAAAAAAATAAATCTTTATTGAAATGATTAAAAACTGACTTGAATCAAGTCTTTCTGAAAATCTAATTTTGCAGATACGACAATTTGAAAAAGGTCCCAGCAGATATGGCATTCTTGACTTGGCCCGTGCAGATACGTTAAAGCTGCTCGGAGGTGTCGATTTACCCTGATTAGTTACGAGTTATAGAACTAACAAACTGCAGTTATCTTGAAATTGAACAAAAATTTCAGTTAGGTATACTACTTTCAGTATTTAGTTATAGTAACTACAACTTGAACTATACCAACTTAATAATTGAGTTATTGCAACTAAAATCGTTTTAAATGAATTATTTTAATTACCACAACTAAGGCTCCATCCTCCGAGTACCCCAATAGCATATTAATCGGTTAAATTAGTGCAAATTATTGTTAAATTTTATTTAGAATAAAATTTCAAAAACAATTTAAAAGCGTATAAGTAAATAATTTTAGAAACTTTTGTTTTACCACGAGTCTTTTTGTTTTATTTTAAAGCAGACTCACCCAAAATAATTGTTGACAAAATAGTTTTCACTGAAACTTTAGAAGAAAAAAGAAGAAAAAGTTTTTGAATAAAAACGTTTTATATTGCTTTTACAGTTTTCAAAAAATGAATTAGGGTAAATGTTTCAGTGAGTAAATATGTAAGAATTGTACTATTAACACTGCAAAAACAAGTGTTTAATTTAAAACATTTTTGTAGTCGCTTTTGAAACATTTTCAAGTGTTTACATTATAACCTATCTTTTTAACATAGGAAACACTTAAAGTGTTTTACAAAAGTGTTTAAAATAAAACACTTGTTTTTGCAGTGAAATGAACACCCATTTAAAATGTATTGTCTATTCTTTTTGTTCTAATAGATTTTTCATTCACTAGTACGTTCTTATTATTGTATCCAATAATAAGAATACATATTGATAACTTAAAGAATAAATTAAATTCATTATAAAATCAATTAATTACTCATATTTGTAAAATTTGCTAAAAGTTTGAAGGTTGTGATTCAAATTGCGATTAAAAAATAATAATTATTATAACCTTAGTCATTTAAAAAAAAAGTAAGTCTCGGCATGTAAATTATTGCTAGATTGTTGCAAAAATTGATGCCAGAATAAGGTCAGTTATCAAAACGAACAAAATTAACAATTTAGTATCAATCCAATTTTTACCGTTGATTTTCTACATTCAAACCAAACAATACGAACAAATTAAACACTTTTTTACATTTTCAAATTAAACCATATTTAATTATTTTGTTATGTAAATATAGACGGTAATCTATCCATTTAAAGATTTTTTCGTTGAATGGGCAATCTAATTAATTAACAGAACTCGTCTATTGAAACTGTAATTGATGATTTACACAATAAGCGCAGATATTCCATTGATTGCAAGTGTCTGCGAATTTATAAACTTCATATAATTTGACCTTCTATACAAATTTCGCGAAAAATACTTTCAATCATATTTCTGTGGAAAATGCAATATTGATTTGAATAGTCAATAAAATTTACATTTAATAGCAATTAAAGTAAAAATGTACATTGGATCTGCATAATATCCAATAGAATGTATTGAAAAAACATTTTATATCACAAATAAATTTGCAAATATAGTCATGCCATTTATCCAAATTACTATGAACAAAAATGTGTGATTCTGCATTTAACTTTTATAAAAAATAAGCTTTCACAAAAAAAAACTTTAACATTTAAAAGTAAACATATATGTTTATTACTTGAAAATTAGTATTCATGCGTAAAAACTAGTTTATTATGTAATTTTTGAAAATTAAATTAATTGAATATTTTTAGAATAAACAAATAAAAGAAAGAAAAAGATTGGAATATTTTATACAATATTTTGCAAAATATCTGGCAAATAATATCTTCATTCTTTTTGTTTTAAAAAATTTTAAAAAACAAAAAAAATGTTGTCAAATTAATTGTAAATCTCATTTACATATATGTTATATTACAATTAACAAATTACATTTCAACTCTCACATTGCATTATCAAAATCATGACTGGAAGTTGATTTATATGTATATGATTTTACTGTTTTCTCTTGTTATAAGAAATAATGATTACGTTATCAACATTATCATTATTCATATTATTTTAATTATCAGAGAAACAAAAATTAATAAGTTTTCAACGTTAATAAAATTTCCATATCATTTCTGGCAGTATAAAGTAATCAATCGCAAAGTTTACATGAACTTATGTCGACCTAAAGCCCCCGAACAAAGCCAAGTGTTAACCTTGGCGCTTAAAAGTTTGAGCCATTTCTGGCTGAATTTTTTTTCTACGTCATTTACAATGCATTCACCAATTGTTTTACTATTGATCAAAATTTAAAACTCGACGCAAACGCTAATCAATAATGCGCTCCTTTATCATCCTCGGCAAGAACTTTCATCAGCATCAAATAAATCCATTAGCATAACAATAATGATGGCTGTAGTTGGAATGATATTCAAGTAAAATTTGTTCACTAAAAAAAAAAGAAGTATAAAACAAAGTACAGGCTATCAGAAGGAAAAAAGAGGCATCAGAATGATTGAATGAAAGGAACAAAAATGATCAGACGGTGAACGTCGCGTGCAGGGCTGTGATGATGGAAGGGAGGAATCGTGATGTTAGTAGGGCAGGAATAAACTCACGTTGAAGGAAGATCGAGCGACCACCTAGTCCCAGTTGAGCGAGCGGACTGAATGACGGCGGTTTGTCGCCGTTGTTGTTCAAAACAAACAGAGAAAAGCAAACAAAAGAGACCTTGCAAACTCGACTGGGATATACATCTAAACCAACCAACAAGATTGCTGACCGGAAATGCTGAAAAATATATGCTACGTGGCGCGTTATTTCGCGAGCGTTTCCGGCTCATCGTGGGCTCACTTTATGCGTCGAACACGTGCATCGCACTACGAGATGAGAGATGTGTGAAAGGTCTGATCTTTCGTTATTCTTTGCTCGTTTTGTTTCGTGATATCACGCAATGTTAACAAAAATAAATAAAAAAAAATATCAATATGTAAGACGTGATACTGCTTTTTTGTCTTTTTAGCGAGCTGGTTGTGAAAAAATGAGTTCGTACACTTTTCCGTCGGAAGAGTCAATGAAAAAGTTGTACTTCTGCCAGAAACAACTTTTTTTTTAAACTACTGGAAACAGTTTTTCATGACTAAATTGGATGAATGAAAGAAATAGTTGGTTTATATAGAAATGAAGATTCAAGTTTCTGTTGTTTATTAGTTGAATTAATTAGATATTAGAATTGGTAGTTGAGGAATAGGGCTCAATTAACAAATGCTTAGCTCGATGGTTGTAATTAACAAAATAGCTCACATTTAATAACAGGACGGCAATTATATTATATGGACCCGTTGTACCTATTTCAAAAGAAAAGTATTTAAACTCTGCTATCACTATATCAAGGAATTTAATAATGTTGAATGGGTTGAACTCAAATATTTTTCATTAACATATTTCTCGTTAGACAATTAATGCGAATGAAGGATCTATTACAACAGTTTAATAAAACTAATATGATTATAGAGATTCCTTAAGAATAATTTATGACATTAAAGATAATAAATGTAAGTCGTTTCACTTGAATGAAAGAAGTCGTTTTCGATAAAATTGTAATTTTGAAAGAAGTTGATCTTTGAACATCTAGCTTTTTAGAGCAATTTATTTGGAAAAATCTTTTATAAGTCACCGCAAGTACACTTTGATCATCGTTGCATTCGAGCAAAAATAAATGTATGTCATTTCCTCACTGCTTAGCTTGCATATATTTAGTAAAAAGAATTAATGATGCAAACTAAGATAAGAGCTAATTTTACCACAAAAAAAAATTTGATCGTTAGATGTGGTTACGTTTGTACTGAAATTGCAGAAATCTCTACTACTTTTGTGCGCGTTCTTCAGTTTATTTTTTTTTTCATTTGATTACTGTGGTACTGATTTAGAATTAATAACGTGTCTCTTAAAAAATATAAAATTTGCTTGAAATTCAGTTTAAAAATAAAATAAATTATACTTGTAAGTTTTATATGATTATTGGCAAAATAATGATATAATGGTTGTCTCATATAATGTCATATGTCTCTTATGATATTATGATCTTATGATAATATGAAGACATAAACACATAATGTCACATAAAATCAAAAAAAAAATAAAACATAAAATAGAGTCTCAAAAAAAACTTTAGGAAACTCTGTCAAAGGAATATT
>JABFPM010000276.1:0-32496 GCA_022817325.1 Idris sp. 1 HC-2018 | reverse complement strand
TTTATGTTAAAAAATGTAAACAAACAATGAATTTTACGATTAACTTTCAAAAATTAAAAATCATTATTCATGAACAATTTATAATAAAACTTAAATGTCTTTGTTTGGGAAAGTGTAAAATAAGTGAGTACATCGCGCTTTTCTCGTTAATTTATTTGCAATTTGATAGTTAATCAGAATTAAACAAATCTGCAATGTTGATAATGTCGGCATTTCACATTACCTTAATTCAGCAAAGTAAAAGAAAAACGCACCCATTGATTTTTGTTTCAAATATATACAAAAATAGTTGTTTAATTCAATAATAAATTGTATCGTACTAGGATAAAGTTTTATAATTGCTATTCAAACATAATTAATTTATATAATTATTGTTACAAGAAAACGTATCTGAAAAATTTAGCGCCACTACACGTATTGATGCAACTGATTTTCAAATTTTACCGCACAAATTATTTGTATAGAATCTTTCCAATAAAAAAGTTAGGGTTTTTTTTACTTTAGGTTACGTTTTCATGACAATCACTAACCTAAAATGTGAGTCGATGACTTTTAGACCGCACCGGTATCCGGTAACGTAGTTTTCTCTCTTCAGTAATTTTAGTCATTGACAATGGTAAGTTTGTTATTTTTCATTTCCAAGATTATTAAATTATATAAAATAAAAAAGAGTTATTTTCTTAATGAAAATATAAATACAGTATCTTGTGACTAAAAAGTAAATGTTTTACAGATACAAAGTTAACACGTGGATTTGTATTTTGTTGTGAAATCCAATTACTAATGCACTTTATTTGAAGTTTAAGAAATTCCTAACCAATGTTAAGTATACAATTAATTATATATTATATTTAAGTAATCAAATAAACTCAATTATTATTATCCACTATCTCATAAAATTAACTTAATTTATTATTCTTCACTTTTTTACAATTATATCTTGCTTTTTTATAATCAAAAACTTGTCAATATGTGTTTGAAAATGTAAATTTATTACGTGTAATATTTAAAAACGATTCAATTTAAATTAATTTAAAAAACTTAACTGCTTTTTTAACAATTTAAAAAAAATACAATAACCAAGCATAAGTTTTGTCGTTTACCAAATTGGAGCACATCAAAATTTTATTATTAATAAAGAAAGTAATTAATACAAAATATACATATGTGTGTACGTCAGATAAAAAATGCAACTGTAACCTAAGACTTTTCTCTGGAATTTTATTAAGAGCTAAACATAAAGACAGTGCTCCACTTTGATTTATCAAAATACATTTTAAGATTAAAAATTTTACATTTTATTTTTTAATTTAAATTTGTTTGTATTTGTGAATAATTAAGTGTTTGAAAAAATGCAGGCGTCCAACGATGGCATTCCACCTCCAGCGGCAATACCCGGTTACCCACCGGCTGCTTCAAACATGGCTTCCAGTTTCGTACCACCAATTTTACCATCAACCCCATTTATCTCTCCGCCAGGACTGCCACCAGGACCGCCTATGACCATGCCCCAATTTTCAATTCCACCTCCAGCATTTGGCTTTCCAATGCCAACACCTGCAGCACCAGAACCAAGTGTCATAAGTATGTCAAAAAATGCCAATTTATTTGCAAGTCATCAACAATTAAAATTATCATTTTTAGATATTTTGAATTAAAAAAGTACTTCGTATTAGAGTTTACGATAAGATATGATAGTAAACAAAAACATTATCACTTTTGATAACACGTTTAATTAAAAGTTTAACATCATTCTCTATAATACATAACTGTTTTAATAAAGAAACGAGTTTTTATTAATAAAAATTATTTTTATAGCTGCACCTCCACAAATAACTGTAACTGGCATAGCACCCCCAACTGCAACGGTGACAACAACTTCTTCGAGCATTAATTCCGAGACAAACAGTTCCTCGTCGTCCTCTGGAGCAGAACAAAAATCTGATTGGTCAGAGCACAAGGCTCCGGACGGTCGAACTTACTATTACAACAGTAGAACAAAACAGTCGCTGTGGGAGAAGCCCGACGAACTGAAGACACCTAGCGAATTAATGTTGTCTCAGTGTCCCTGGAAGGAATACAAATCCGAAAATGGCAAAGTTTATTATCACAATGTTGCGACGAAGGAATCCAGATGGACTATTCCGGCGGAATTAGAGGAATTGAAAAACAGAATTGCGGCCGAAGAGGCAGCTTCTAATTCAGCATCTAATTCGTCTAATTTGTAAGTCAACAAATAAAAAGAAAAAACTTACAAAAATGTATATGAAATTTCCGATAAACAATATATCTTTTATACATATTTTTGGATTAACATTTTACATCTGTGTGAAATGAATACATTTTAGTTGAGAATTTAATTTTTTAACAGCTCAAATATAAAAATAAATTTCTTTATTTTTTTTTAAAGGATCTAAAATGTTTTTCAAACAACAATTCCAGAGGATCTTGCAGTTTATATAAACTTGAATTTAATGCCAAACAAGTTCTTATTTGAGCAATTTGAAAAGAAAAAATTAAATTTGTAATGTAAAATAATTTTTGTTGCAGAAATGCTGGATCTAATAACTCTACCTCAAACGCAAATTTACCAGAATCTACTGGTAAATCAGCAATAGAACAGGCAATGGCAGCGACACTGGCAGCAATAAATATACCTACACCTCCTGCCAAGCCTGATGATGACAGCAATTCTGCGAAAGGTTCGATTAATGGCAGTCGTACGAGCACACCAGAGCCCAAAATGCAGTTCAAGGACAAAAAGGAAGCAATCGAAGCATTCAAAGAGTTGCTGAAAGAGCGAGATGTTCCCTCAAATGCCACCTGGGAACAAGCTGTGAAGATGATACAGAATGATCCTCGTTATCCTCAGATGAAAAAGTTGAACGAACGAAAACAGGCTTTTAATGCTTACAAAACTCAGAAGCTTAAAGAGGAAAGAGAGATGGAAAGATTACGGTTGGTTTTTGCAAAATAAAATAACTTTTTGTAAAATCTTGTATTGCATTTAGTAAAAATGTCTGCAATTTTTTTTATTTATAATTTAAAATATTAAATTTAATAAGTGAAGTTCCAAATTATTAATAGAATATTTGTACTTTAAGATTAATAATATTTTAATTTTACAGTCTGAAAAAGGCAAAAGAAGAATTAGAAAAGTTCTGGCTGGAAAACAACAAAATGACTAGTACAACCAAATATTACAAGTGCGAAGAGATGTACGGGAATCTTGAGGTCTGGCGAGCTGTCGGTGATTCAGAGCGGCGTGACATCTACGAGGACGTTATCTTTAATTTAGCTAAACGTGAAAAGGAAGAGGCAAAGCAATTGAAAAAACGAAACACCAAGAGACTGGCTCAAGTTTTGGACACAATGACGGATGTCACGTACAGGACCACCTGGCAAGAGGCTCAAGTTTTGCTTCTGCAACATTCTTCGTTTGCAGATGACGCTGATTTATTACAAATGGACAAAGAAGATGCTCTGCTTGTATTTGAAAATCACATTCGTCAGTTGGAAAAAGACGAGGAGGAGGAAAAAGAACGAGAAAAGAAACGTAGAAAAAGACAGGAACGCAAAAACAGAGATGGCTTTTTAGTACGTTTTCAAATTCATCAATGTCATTATAGTTAAATACAATTTATTTTTAATTTTAATAAAATTCATTTTTTAATTTTGCAGAGTCTCTTGGATGAACTGCATGAGCAGGGAAAATTGACGTCAATGTCACTGTGGGTCGAACTGTACCCAATGTTATCTGCTGATCTCCGATTTTCTGCAATGTTGGGCCAATCTGGATCAACGCCGTTAGATTTATTTAAATTTTATGTCGAGGATCTGAAATCACGATTTCACGACGAAAAAAAAGTTATTCGTGAGATACTCAAGGACAAAAACTTTGAAGTACAAGTTAATACAACTTTTGAGGAATTTGCTACAGTTGTATGTGAGGACCGAAAATCGGCCACTCTGGATGCTGGCAATGTGAAATTGACATACAATTTGTTACTTGAAAAGGCCGAAGCCCGAGAAAAAGAGCGAGTTAAAGAGGAAACTCGGAAGCTGAAAAAATTGGAGGCTGGATTGAAGACTTTATTTAAAACTTTAAATGTAGATTATCAGACTGTTTGGGAAGATGTGCGCAGCAAAATTGAAGATGAGTCTGATTTCAAGTCTGTGACTGTGGAAAGCGAGAGGATTCGTATTTTCAAAGAATATCAACACGAATTGGAGGAGAGCTGCAGTCACCATCACATAAAGAGTAAAAAAAAACGTCCGAAAAAAAATAAAAAGAAATCCGTGTCGAGGTCACATAGTGTAAGCAGTTACATTTGTAACATAAAATTAATTTTTTTCATATAAATTTTTGAATAAAATAAAATTATGGACATTTTATTTTCAGGAATCTGAAGGAAGTGAGAGAGGACTGAAAAAGAAAAAACATAAATCACGTTCTCCAAGTTTAGTGAGTAAATCAGACAGTTCTGAGTCTGAAACTAAGCGAAGTAAACGGAAGAAAAGTAAGAAAAAGAACCGTGGACGAAGCCCTTCGGTGAGTTTGAAATAATTTGTTGTTTGCAAATGTAATTATTTATTTTTTGTAAGATTTGTACAATTAAAGAGATAAGAAAATAAAAAGTATACAATATTAATAAATGTTTCTTTTTTTTATTTTGCACAGCGATCACACTCGAGATTACATTCTTCAGATGAATCTACAGAAGTAAAGCGAAAAGAAGAAAAATATCGCAGACTGTCTGTTCAGAGTGAATGTTCTGTGATTGAAAATAATGATGAACATGAATTGTCTGAACAAGAATTAGAAAAACAGAGAGCAAAACTTTTGCGAGAGCTGCAAATGCAACAAGAAGAAAATTAAATTCCATATTGTCATAAATTATCATTAACATATATCAATAATATTGTAGATTTTTTAAAATATTTATATACACTTCAGTTTTTAATAAAAAAAAAAAATGAAACTTAAGGCGATAATTTTTCATTCATTTACTGCGTGAATGAGAAAAAATTCAGTTCTTAAACTTGTCAAATCAAAAGTGTACATTTTTTATAGCATAATTTCAAAAGTTTGATTATAATAAAATAAATATTAACACTAGAAGCTTGGAAGGGGTGATTTTTGTCCGCTTTGTATTTGTATTGTTTTTTGTTGTTGTTTATATTAATTGATTGTTAATTTTTATTAAATTTAAATCTCATATGCTTCATAAATTACTGTAAAATTTATAAATATATAATTTTCATTTTTATGTATGAAACAGTACAAGAAATATGATTCGCATGAGCTGAAATTTATTATATTATAAATCCCAATGTTGATTGTAATTTTATTGAAATTAAATGTAAAAAAATTGTTACTGTTAGAATTAACAAAATGGAACAAATTCGATTCCGTCGGGCTTTAAGGAAGAAGATGTAAAAAAAATTAAATACAAAAATAATATACAAAGTAATAAAAAATTTGTGGTCTTAAAAGTACCCACAAAATATTAAAAGTCAAAATTTTAAAGGAATTGGTTGAAAAATGTGAAAGTTATCGGTTATTAATGTTTTTATGTTCTGGCATTAAATGAATGTTTTATAACATTTTAAAGTAAAACATACATGGGCATTTCTCTAACACTTTTAACATTTGTAATTGAAACTTTGTTTGAATAAATTTAATCGCACATTGCTTTTTTATACAAAGGACATTGTTAGTTGAAAAAAATTTAAATTATTGCCTTTTTTGCTTTCAATTATTCTTTTATTACAAAATTTATTTCATAAATTTATTTTTTTAATTACAAGAATTTTGAATTTTTAACTGAAGGAATCACTCTTCGGTTATTTAGAAATATTTTTTAGACTTTTTCATAAATTAGGGTCAGGCAGGACAAAAATGATTAGTGTAAAAAAGTGGGGGGAAAATGTTTAGCAGAGTTATTATATGGAAAAAACAAAAAACTTGTAATTAAACATATGCTAAGAAAATTTTTAATAATGGGTATATGAGTTTTGCATAAAAAAACGTAACTCGACCGAAAATCAAATTTCACATTCCAAAATTGCATTTTTTAATGTAAAACAGTTGACTGAAATGATTTTCATCAGCATTTGTTTTAATAAATTGTAACACATCAATGTAACATGTTTTTGATATCTCATTAAAATTGACAAGTAAAATTTATAAAAAAATAATAAAAATATAAGGGAATATTAATAAAAAAAGTAAAATACAAAAAACTTTTGAAGACACTGAGTAACTCAAAGAAATAAAAAATTAATAACTGATTAAACAATGTCGTGCGAGCCAAGTTCTGACGACCCGATTGTATTTGATTTAAGAGACCTATTAAAAGACGCAGAAGCACTGGTAAGAATGACACTGAGAAATTGTTTCTTTGTAATTAATTAATATTTAATACAATTCTGAATTTAAGTTTACATATTTTCATAGCTGGATTTTCACAAGAAGAACAGGAATCAATACTGTAGAGAAGCTAACAATGCTGAAATAAAGTTTGAATGTGCAAAAAAGTTGTTAGAACAGTCTAATCTTAGAGGTATTAATTAAGAACATTTGAAAAATCGTTTCAGAATTTTACAAATCGTTTCGTAATTTTGCAGTACCATTAGTTATTATCATTAACTTTATATATATATATATATATAAATAAAACGTTTATTGTTAAATGGGACTTGAGATACAAATTTGACTTATTTGGGATTATAATTTTTTTCGCATTTTTGAGAGTCGACTTACATGATACCATTCATAAGACAAAGTTTTGAAGTTATGGGACTAAGTTTACAGCTCTTTTTTATATTTGTTTTGAATGAATCGTACTTATGACTAAAATTACTATTGTTAAAAGTTCTTTAAATTCGGATGAAATTTTAATATGATTATTACAATGATAAAAAATATGCAACTTTTGTAATATTTATGAATTTGATTTTTATTACAATTTTAATCTTTTTTTAAACAAAATAAAAGATATGAGAAAGGTTTATCACTATGTGAAAATATAGCACAGTCTTTGAAGTTGATGTCTAGTTCATATGGTGAACTTTTAAACAAAATTTTAATTCTCAAGAGACTCTTTCCAGGCTATTTGTTCTTATTTCTTGACTTCTCAAAGGCACAAAAAATGTGAACACGCTAAACATTTCTAAAAGCACCACTATTTTTCGTGTTTTTCAGAGGCCAAGAAAATCGAAATAATTGCAAAGATGTGCCACTAGCCAGACATTTTTCGATATTTTTACGGTTAAAGGGAAAAACTCTGTAGAATTGCTTATATGTAATCTGGTTTTCAAAAAAACGTCTCATTTTATAACACATACTTATACAAGGACTTTTGTAAATAAATTATAGGAACTTATTTCTGTAAATTAATTTATTAGAAAATATTTTTTGTTTATTTTTCTAGGTGTAGGGAAGAGTAATTCTGATGTACGAGTCTGGAAGAATATAGCCAGAAAATATAGACACAAATGCAATGATAGGTCCATGATAAAAATAACGGGAAAATGGGTATATATTTTAATATCTAATTAATAATTCATAATTTTACCATTTTTTGTCAACCTGCCTGTAGTATTTGAGACAGAAAATCCGAGCAGACAAGAACACAAATTTCTTGCTTTAAAAATGTTATTTTTTCCTACAAAATCATTATCAAAGTTAATTTTTCTCATGTATTATATATAATTTTTCAGCAAACCGTAATTTCAGTATTTAACAATTTTTTTAATTTAAATAATAAGTAAGTCGTATTTTTATTAATTATGTAAGAAAAATTAACTTGAAAAATAAATTCTTAAAAAAATAACATTTCTAAAACAAGAAATTGTTGTCCTTTTTATTTTTCTGTGTATGAATGTTGATATTTATTTTTAATATATTGATTATTTAATAATTTTCTTTATTTTTTCATTTTAAAAATGTATTGCATATTTTTTTAGATATCAAAGATAAAAGAAGAGATGTCTTCTTATCAAAGTCCGGGACAACCCAATTATATCAATTAACTCAATGCAAAATCTAAATTAAAAAATCTCAAGTCTTCAAACCAAAATATGTGTAATGGCAAATAAATAAGGTTTCTATATTTTATCGACTATACTGTTTCAATTTTTATAGTTTAGTATTTTAAACATTTTCTTCACAACTTTTAAATACTTTGATTTATATTAAGATTTGTGAAACACATTTTTATAATAAAATAATTAAAATATTAACTAAAATTATAAATAAAAATTAAAGAATAAATGTAATGAACTTGTTTCAATATCTATTAACTTGCAAAGTCAGGAAAAAGTCGCAACTTTAATAACAATATAAAATTATCTAAACAAAAAGAAAGTCACCGCCAATAAATTATTGCTGCAGATTTTTTTATTTTTAATGATTTTTTGGTAATCTACATAAAATCATTTTTTTAATTCTTTTATAAATAAGTAAAGCTTGCTTTCAATTAAAAAGAAAAAAAAAATTTGTGTATACTAAATGAACGATTTTTTTATTTTTTTTAAATAAATTATATAAAAATATTAAAAAATACTACATTAAAGGCCGGCGGAACTAAAATTAGAGAGAGAAAAATTAGCGAAGAAAAAAGTGACAACCTATAAGTTATCCTTTTTGCTCTTTGCTGTTTTGTTTTTCTATCTTTGGCTAACAATTTTTAATTCCGCCGGCTTTTAAAAAAAATCAAATTATTATTTTTGAAGATTATTAGTTCTTAAAAATTGACAATTTTAAAATTTAAAAAATTGATGATTTCTATTTTCATGGTTTTTCCAAATTTGGAAATTTTGCAACTGACAAATTTATATAAATTAAAGAGATTGGCATTTTAGGAAGATGTTTTATACACTTTATTTAAATAATTTTATCTCGAGGTCTGAATTTAGTAATCAGAACAGATTATTTTAATTTTCGCTTTATTAACTTAATTAATATTTTTCGAAAAATTGATACTGCAAAAGATTCACTTTCTTGGGTAAACGCGTTTAACTTAAAATTAATACTTTCAAGATGTAATAATTTATTTAACGAGCAATTTTTGAAGTATAAAATTCTTAGTATTAGTAAAATTGAATTTCTAAATGTTGAAGATGATATTCCTCAATGGTTAAGTGATAACTCGGATGATTGAGAGAAAGAAGAAGAAAGTGATGAGTAAAAGAAGTTAAAATTATTTTAGTCTATAAACATTTTTTTATTAAGTTTTGTACAAAGTTATATCAAGTTCATTAATTTGTGACTAATTTTCTGTGAATCTTATATAATAACTTTTCTGCTTTTAAATAATGTTGGCTAGAATTTAATTTGTTAAATATTAATGAAAAAAAAGTTTTTCATGTTATTAGAACTACTATGAGAAATTATTTATAATGGGTATTCGAGTTTTGCATTTGAGTCGAAATTAAATTCAAATTAAAAAAAATCTTAAATATTAAATAAAACAAAATAACTTCTATCAACACACGTTTCATTGTAATCAGTTTTTATTGAAATTGTTTAAGTTCCAGAATATTTTTTATCACATAAAAATAAAATAATTATTTTTGTTAATTAATTTGAATGCACAATCATTTAATTTTCACACACACTCACATACACACATTCTTACAGATTATAAGTATCCGTAATATAAATTATTTTACACTGTTTTTTTTAATTTCATAATCCTAACAGTTAATTTATTTAACGGAGGACATCTATTAAAATATTTATTTTAAAAATAAAATTTCTGATTTAAAAAGTGAATTTGATATAATAAAATGTGCACATTATTTTAAAAAATCATTTTTTTTATTTAAAATCACATTTAAAAAAATCAATAAGTAATTATTTTTCCAAAATCAAAAAGATTTTCTTCAAAAATATTTTTTTATATGTTTAAAAAATGATTTAATTTAGATGAAAAACATGATTTTAAATAAAAAAATAATATACTTTTCAATTCCACAGTATTTGTATGCATATGTAAATTATTGAGTATCATTTAGTAAGAATAGAAATAAAAAATTTTAATTTATAATAATGTCATTAATTATTATATTTTTTATACATAAATCGAATTACTATTTGATTGTTTTCATATGACACGTTTTTAAAATAATTTACGTCAGCAGAAAAAACCAAATCTTTTGACGTCAAAAAGTAAACTAAATTTGTAGTTATTACAATTTATAACATTTAATCTATTTATACTTGCTTTCGTAAATTAATGAAAGACAGAAATACACTCAAATTTAAAAAAATCTCAAATGTATATTTTTCAGTTTTCTATTTTCAATTGAATTATCATTATTAGTTTAAGTACAGTTTTAATAAAAAAATGAGTTAATTCCATTTAAGCACACTTACGTTGCATCTTAATATATAATATCTTAATATAATTTTGATTGTTTTTTATTGATTAAAAAAAAAATTAAATTAAGATGGCCTCCTTTATTATGTTATAGATTACACAAAGATAAATTAATTAAAAAATATTCTATACTTTATCAGAAACTATATCAGAAAATATTTACAAGATATCATTTATTAAGAACTGTTGAAGTTATTATAAATCTTCATTGGAATAGTAATTCAAATATATGTACAATGGACTGAAATTTGTGTTAAAGAATATTATGCACTATATAATCATCGTGTATAATAAATGTGGAATTAAACTCAAAAATATTTTTTTTAAATAATCATAAATTCTATGCTCACACATATTTTGACAATGCTTTAAATTATAGATTATAATATTCGACAGTTTTCCCTACATGTAGAATAAATTTTTGAAGATATGTTATATCTCAATAGAATACATATATGAAATAGAATATATGTAATTAATAAATAAATGTTCAATTATTTCAAGACAGCGAAAAATTTAATTATCTCGAGTAACTTTTATTTTTAATAAATATCCCGATCACAATTTTGTTATATATATCACAAAAAAGAAGCATATTATATCTAACTTATTTATGAATTTAACTAATAATATAAAATTTCCATCAAATTAATTGTAATCTCTATATATATATTTTATTGATGATAACAAATTTTAGTTGGTTGGAAATTAAGTATACATAAATTAAGTAAAATATATATTAATATTTGACACACGGCAAGGTCTTACAATGATACAACAGATTATAGTTTACACATATTTAGTAACAAGAAAAATCTAAATCATTTAATAGATTTCTTTAATACATAATACATATATTTATAAGGAGATTTTTCTTTTATATAAGGCAAATTACTTGTGAAAAAAAATACAACAAAAATGAAATCAATACATTTTGGCCAGAGTTAATATAAATAAATTACAGTCTAACTTAAAAGAAATGTACACTGTACATTAATTATCAGTTGCTAACCCAAGTTAAACGTTTATTAAATTGGATTGAAGGCTGTTTTAACAGCTTATTAGAAATGAGAAGTGCATATCAGACTAGTTTTTTATTCTTTTATAAACGAACAAAAAACATTTAGTCAAAAATGCACCTTTCTCCAGCCAGTTACTTTGGTTTAGCAAAATATATATATTGTGTCGCACCTTGATTACCCAAATTAAGTAATCGTGATGCAGAATAGGCCTAACCTTGTGCTATAGTTATATTTTTAAATGTTTGACCATTCCAAGCAATTGCTATGCAATAGTGATCCAAAAGCTGAATCAGTAGTTCCTGTTCGTCTAACATTTCAATGCGTTCAACGCGTGTTCGGTCACTCACAGGCAGTGAATTGTAAACTTCTACCATGGTCCAGGCATCTGATCCTTCCCAACCGTTCATTAAAAATCTAAAATCAATACATTTTCATATTCAATTATCAATTTATATATAAATTAAATAGAAATTTTATTTAATGAATTATTGGAAATTTTAAGGAGGGACTTGAGTAATATTTTCAAAACATTGAGGTTTGGAAATTTGGATTTTTTCTTTTTCATCCTTGGGTCTAAATTTAAAATGACCATCTTTCTGGAAAAATTAACTTTCGCTCCAAAAGCTTAAGCTATGTTGTTTTAAACATATTTTCACACGTATGCACCAATTTAGAATCCAAAATATTAAAAATTGACAGACTAGTCCTACATTTGGAAAATGAGATTTCATAAAAATGGATGATTTCAAGAAATTATTAAAATACATGATTAAAAAACTAGTGTATATTTATTATTAAGATAAGATAAATTTGTGTATAAATAAAATTTAGAGTAATTCTAATTATTCGAAATAAAATTGTAAAAGAAAGATGTAAATGTGATTGGATTGTTTTTTCATTTTTTAATTAATTTTATAAAATCTTATTTTACTTAAAATGGGACTGGTCCGTCAATTTGTAAAATTTTGAATTAAAAATTGGACACAAAGTCTATGTATTTTGGCTTAAAAAGACATGCAAAAATCCACATTTCCGAACCCCTAGTTGTATTTTTAATAGAGTCGAAAATATTACTTCTTAGTCAAAGTATGTAATACTGAATTTCTTATAATTTGTATAAAATGAGAAATTCAGTTTAGTCAAAGTAAATAATAAAAAGACAACTATATTAATTAAACATTTAAATTGTGAATTGTTGTTCTTGTAAATGTGAAGTTTACCGTCGTTGTTGTGTTTCTATTGTTTCGCAATCCTCAACACCAGCAAGCAGACATCCCCGACAGCGTAAATTCAAAAGCATAACTTGTCCAAAATTGTCTTTCATGTTAACCTGTTCGTAATTGACTAAAATACTGTTTGGAAATTTTGTGGCAAGCCACTTTAACAAAGCCGACGTAGCATTGGTATCTATGTATACCAAAACACATTCTGCTAAAAATAAAGTCGGAAGATTGTAATTAACTTCTGCCTGTGAAAGTTTATTCGCTAAATCGGAAACGTGTCTCAAGTCGGTTCCTACTAAATGATAATTAGCTGCATGTAAGTCGGTCGTTGAAAATCTTATTTCGCCATCTGCAACAATTCAAGTCGGAGATTAAAACATGCATGTCTTTTTTTTATTATTTCATTACAAAAACTTTTATGACGTAATTTAAAGTTTTATAATAAAAAAAGCGTTTACAAATTAGGTCAAGTTTTTATTTTACATTTTATATTTATTTTATTTTTAGAAAAGTTGTGCTCTAAATTAAGAAACTGAATTATATTCTTGCAAATCACCTTCTGTGTTGAGTCTATCTATGAGTTGTTTGTGTTTTTTGATGTGATAACACTTTTTTGCTGTTACACTAGGAAAGTCCAGCTCCACAAAATTTTGTGGATTATTTCCTGCATCTTTGAGTCTCCAGTAAAGTGTATCAAAACCAGCTCCTAAATTTATGATTTGCCCCTTTCCATCAGATAACTGAAACAAATTAAAAGTTTAATAATTTTTCTAAAATTAAGTACATTCAACGAAATATATTTGAAACTTATATAGTTAAAAGGGAACGAAGTCACAAAATTTTCATTTTTGAGTTAAATACACATTTTTGACAGAAAACTCACAAGTTGACACAAGAAGAAAGTTATTTTATTAACGTAAATTAAACATGGTTTTTTGATACAATTTTATTGTTAAAAGGGACTAAATAGTAATCAGGCTGGTCAGAGTTTTTCAGAAATGGAATTCTTTGACTTTCCCAGGTTTTCCCGAGGTATTTTACACATTTCCAGACATTAAATTGTAGATGTATAATAAGGTCTAATGGTCTTATATTTTAATAATTTTAAACAAATATCTTTCTTTTTTAAACAATTCTTTATTTGAAATCTAAGTCACATTTATAACATAATTATAATTTAACATCATAAATTATTATTAATATTAAAATAAATATTTGACATCAAATACATTTCATAAATAAAATTTATGAAACTAATCTACTTTAACGATTTAATTTCTAAACCAATCTCTTTCGCTCGTTTTCGAGCTAAACTTAAAATTGTCATCTTTTTCGCATTTAACTCTCTTAAATTTAAACATTTGACTTGAAAATTTCAATACGGTGTATTCATATTTATCAAAAATAAAGAAAAAAAAAATTGTGAAGAAATGTAAAAATAATATTTGTATTTAAAGATAAAACATAGATTTTAATTTTTTTAACATTGTTGGAAAAAATGTTGTTCAATTCTTAAATTTTTTAGACGTAAATCAAAATTCTCTAACTTTTCCCTAACAAAAAAATCCCTGACTTTTTCCGGTTTTCAAAACTCTGGACACTGAGTAATTTTTATCTGTTTCAAACGATACCATTGAAAACTTGTTTATTCAATGATAACATAATGTTTTATTAATATTTTCAATTTAAGTCCTTATAATATAATAAGAGAATTAAAAGTAACTATTTTACAGTTTCTTATAACGTATTTTTGAAGAACTCAAAAATGTTATTTCATTATAAAACTAAACTATTTATTACTAATTTTTTTGGTTAATATTTTTACAAAACTCGTCAGAAAACGTTTTTTCTTTTGATTTCATCAACGTTTTGTCATTCAAAATGAATTGTCAAGTCTTTTTTGTTAAAAGAAACTCAAATTCATCATGGTTTTTATTTATTTGTTTAAACAAATATCCTGGTAAAGTTGTTAATTGTTCGTACAATTGTTACATAACATTACAAAAATACATTTTACTTAATAATATAATATAAACAAGGGTTGCTAACATTTTTTTTTCTCAAAATCATGAAAACATGACTTAAGTCCCTTTCAACAAACATTTCATTTGTTATGTAAACAATCACGCAGACAAAAAAACATTTAAAAATACAAATCCACGCTTTTCCATTAACTTCAAGGATGATTTTTTTCTTTTTTTCCAAATAAAACTGCAAATCATTTATTCAAACGCAAATCAAAATTATAACCGAAAGAAAGAGATTAAAAATGCACGATTTTGGAGAACATCTCCTGATCTATATTTGTATCTACGGCCAAGGTCCTTGTGGATGAAAATTAGGGCACAATCAGGTCAAGGTTTCGGATTCAAAGTCAACACACATACGCATGCACACCCACAAAGTCCGCGTGTCGACGCACAAAATCGCAATTTCTGTCTTTTTCCCCCACCCCAACACAAAAATCAACAATAAATAATCAACCAATCAAAATTGATTACAAATAACAAAATATTTTTTTAAAAAAGAATCAAAGTATTATTTGTATATAATATAACCTTGAGAAATTTCTCGACAAAGAGCTCGAGTGCCTTGACGCGGGCATAGTAGCCTCGGTTAATTTCCGGGGTTTTGCGGCCAGTCTGCTTGACGAAGTAACTGATAAACGGGTCGGACCAGTAACCGAGCTGTACCGCGTAACGTTTGCATTCACTCGCGTCGTCGTTGGTCGCCTGCACGGCCTCGCTGTCTGCCATCTCCTTTATCATTGATAGCAGCCTAATGTTGAGGGAAAATTCTCTTTTTCTTGTCTTACTTTTGTTTTGTAACGCGTAACGCTGTCTCTGTCATCTAGCTGACTGTGATAACAAAATTGATAAATAATGCTGCAACAGCCATGTCGCGATGCGCTCAGACGCGACTACTTTTGAGCCACGGAAATTTTGAATACCCGATGGGAAACGCCGCGTGCGCCTGCTCAATTATCAATATATATATTTCCCCTTAAGTCGACACTTTCTGTCATCGTTTAATACGTTTTTCAGAAAAAAGATACAGATATTGCAGAATCTCTGTTTTACCGACTGATTTTAAATTTCAAAAAAACATTAAATCACTTTTTTATTATTTCAAAAAATAGTAAAGTTCATAAATTTTATGAAAAATTGAATATTTTTGTTAAAAATTGAAAAATGTAAATTTACCCTTCAAAGTACATGTAAACCAAGCTTACAGTCACAATTAATATGAATAAAAATAAATACCAAGTTTATATTTTAAAAAATATCAAAACAAATAAAGTAAACAAATTTTATTAAAAAAAACTGACTATTATTTTAAATTTACCAAAAATCTAAATTAACCTACAAAATACTTGTAAACCGGACTTAAAGTTACATCCATGGTGTAAATAAGCGCGGGCTAAATGTAAACAAAAATTATTTCCTTGCAACAAAACAAAAACTCCAAACAAATATTACTTCTACACCTGGAAATGTACAAATTTTGTTTACTTTTAACTGAAAAAGTGTTCACAATTTGTTAAGGTAAGAATTGAAGGTTATACAATTTTGGAGCAATTTTGTTTAACAAAAGTCTTGTTGTTTTCAGTAAACGATGATTATCAAGTTAAAAAAAATAATCAGCTGTTCCTCGGAGCACCTATCCTACCCTGCGAAAAATTTGCTCGAATACCAGCCGAGCTCGAGTCATCTGTCAAAATGCTGGAAATGCGCGAAACCCGGAGAAATGTTGACAACTGTCATCTTTGAGATGACTGAGTCGTCCTGCATAACCGGTCTGGACATCGGAAATTACCGGTCATGCGTGGTCAATGTCGAGGCGTCAACTGCCAGCGAGCCGGACAATTGGCTGCCAATTGTCCAACACCAGTTCATGACCAACGACGAGGCTGCCAATAACCAGTTCCGCGACCAGGTACAAATTTTCACAAAAAAAGAACTCAACCCAGATCAGCTGAAAACGAAATTTGACAGGATCAAGGTCACGTGCATGCAGTCTGCAAACAAACGAGAGCTTTTCGGTCTGGCGTTTATTTCGTTTAAAACTGAGGTGGTTGTTGACCTGGATATAGACATTTTTGGCAGATTTAAAATGAAAGAAGAATCTGAGAACAGTATCTCTGCTTTTGACAGTTTCAAAGAAAAAAGTTCGAAATTGTTGTTTAATTTAGAAAAGAAGAACAATTTCAAAGATGAAATCAAAGCCAGAGCCAAGGAGGACTCTTTAGAGAAATTTACGAAACGACAGGAGGAACAGAGGGCGCCACCTAAGAGGCCCATGTTGCAGAAGTTGGAGGATGGGAAGGCAGATGAGGTTTTTGGGTCTAAAGAAAAAGTTGAAAATAAGCTAGAAAAAGTAGAAAATAAATTAAAAATAGTTGACAGTACTAAAAATGTTAAATACACTCCTTTTGGAGACGTGCTTGCCAGTACTTCTACCAAAAAAGAAGTCAAAAATTTGAATGGTAAACACTCGTTGGATTCAGAGGACACAAAAGCAACGAAGAAAATGAAGTGCAAAGATTGCGAGTGTGCTAAAGACAAACTGTGTAAGGATTGTGGACTTTTGTATGCTGAAAATGAGAAGCTTGGCAAAAAGGAGGTACAAAATAAAAAGAAGCAAACCAAAGAATTTGGAAAGCTGTTTGAAGGGGTCAGTTTTTCTCTGAGTGGGTACGTTAATCCACAAAGGGACTCGATCAGAAGAAAAGCTCTGGAAATGGGCGCCAAATACATTGCGGATCCAAATGCAAATAGGTCTTGCACACATCTGATCTGTGCTTTCAAAAATACTCCGAAGTCTCAGCAGCTGAAGGGTCGGTGTAAAATTGTTAAGCATAAATTTATTGAAGACTGTTTTGAGAAAAAATCTAGGTAATGTAATAACAAATTTTATATTAAGAAATTTTGTAAATTCAAATTTGGTACTTATGAAGAAGAAAAGTTTTGAAATACAAAGTTTAACTAGTTTTTAAAACAACAAGTTTAAAAATCTTTCAACTTAAAATTTTAAAGAAAAAAAGTGAAATTGAATAATTGAGCTTTGAAATAACGAAAAATAATTTCTTTTCAGGTTTCCATGGAGAAGATATGCTTGGGACAGCCAGGACCAAAATGTTCCCGAAAGTGAGGAAGAAATAGAAGCAGCTCCAAGTGACCCTTATGATATGGAAACTGACGATTCTGATTACTAAACTTGTACATTATAATTGTATAAAAATAAATCATGACTTTTTATTTTTATAAAAAATCATTTGTATATTTAATAAAATAACTGTTTTGATATAAATAACAATTTTCATTTTTTTTTTATGAAATATAAAAATTAAATTACTTTGAAAGGAAAACAAATATTTGAAATATACAACGCACTTTTGTATATATAGTTAGCCTAAGGATTTTCATTTTTTTACATAAAAATTACATTACTTTGAGTCAAAATAAATAATTTTTCCAATCGTAAAATGTTTTTATTATTTTTAAAAGGAAAAACATATTTGAAATATACAACGCATTTTTGTATACATAATTAACCTAGGTGGCGCTCGCGAAATTCAATACCAAAACATTTGCTTGCTTAGTTCGACAATGAGAATGTTTTGAAATGACGTAAAACAGCGTAATACATAAAACTTTAAATCTGTAAAGTCATCCAATTGATCATTAAAAATGTCTGATTTTGGCTTTGAACTGCTTAATCGTTTGCATGGTCAACAAATTGACAAAAAGGAAGACGTATTAATTTTACTTTTGCACTGGTATCTTTTGAAAAATGGTTTCAAGTGTATTGGTCTTGGCGACTCGGTAAGCACAATTTTACTGTATAAAAATTAGACTAATTTTGCAAAATGAACAACAAATTAACTTATTCATATAATTAAATTAAAATGTGATAACAAACATTAATTTTAAAAACAATTATAACCTTAAAATATAATTGTCAATTTTAATGTTTTGCACGAATTTTGCAGAGAAATTTCTGTCCAACTGAAGAAGGTTCCGAAACTTTACCAGAAGACTGGAATAAGCAAGCAATTTACAAACTACGATATTTAAAAGAAAGCCATTTATACATAGTGATTGGCACTAAATCAGACAATGATTTTCTTATTAATTTCATGGTATTTAATTATTTTTGTTTATAAATTAATTTTCTTTCTATAAATTCTAGTTTTAATTTGTACAATTTATTATTTTTTTTGTAAATTAATTTTACAAAAATAGTTAAGAAAAAAGTATTTGAATTTGCAGAAAGTTGATGACACTAAATCTTCAAGTGTGATTCTGCAAACTGAAACTATTGTCAAAGAACTGCAGGGACCGTTAAAAACGTTGATTCCAAATTATTCGCAGACAATAGATAAAATAAAACATGATTTGTTGGAACCGGTTTACAGCGGGGACCTCAAATGCCAGGCCACGCAGACCTCAAGTGCTGGCGCAAACACCATAGAAATTGAGGCAAACGATCCTTTGAGGGTACCGTCAAATCGACCTACTTACCAGGCTATTGACCCACGGTAATTTTCGTATCAATATTCATTTTGAACTCAGTTTTGATTACAGATGTTTTTTTATTTTAATTAAACCTGTTGTCTTATAATTTAAATATTTTACAAAAAATTTAAAATAATATTTTTCAAAAATTCTTTATTAAATCTACCTTGAAAACACCTGAAATTTTGAAATTCTTGAAAAAACCTTGAATTTTAGTTAAAAACTTGGATTTTTCATAATTTAGGTTTTTCAAACAAGTTTTTTGTAATTTTTATAATTTAAGGTCCAAATTTTTGGTTTATAAATATTGTTCAATATTTAATATAACTGTCAATATTTTTTATCAATTAAAATCTTTTTTATATCTTCTTTTATTATGTAATTAAAACCTTTAATTTGGTAAGTAAAACAAAACTTTTTTTAAAACAGCTTTTCGTTGAAAAAATAAATTTGTAGATGAATCTATTCAAGATAAATTATTTTATGAAAAAAATGTAGAAGAAATTATTGAAAACGTGTAAAAAAACTAAAAGAATTCAGTTTTTTCTTTTTGTTTGAAAATCAGTTAAATAAAGCTGGATATTCAGTAAAAATTGAATACTTTTTTTAAAAAAAGGACAACGGATTAAAAATAATCAAAGTTCAATGAATTTGATACGCAAAAAATATTCATACATATGATTTAGATTAAAAGTTAAACATTTACAGATGCCATTCAATTACCAAAATCTACACGATTTTCGGGATCTCAATTTTTGAAACAATGAAACCTTTTCTCAAAATTATTTGAATATTAAAAATTATAAAACTGTTGTAAAAAAATCTAATTTGCAAAAATATACTCCATAACAATTATACTTTAAATTGAAGATTTTATTGAAAATTTAAAACAATTAAAAAGAAGAAAAAGTAATTCGGAAAAGTGTAAATATATATTATTCTTATCAAGAACAAAAAAATTGATTGGATAAGTTAATTAAATTTCTTATACTTTAGTGCAATTAATGTATAATACTTTTAATAATTTGGGTTTATAAAAGAAATTGTAAATATTTGTCTATTTTCAAGGCCCATGTTGAACCCTCGAATAGGAAGAGATGATTTAGATCCTTTAGGTCGAATGGGCGGAGGAGGTATGCTTTTTGATCCGTTTGGTGTAAGGCCCAATCCTGATGGTGGAAGTTTTGCGGGAATCCCAGGAAGACTACCTCAGTAAGTATTCGCAATTTTTTTTTTTATTTATACATTTAGCAATTGAAATTATATTAAACAAAGATAAAAAACTGAAATTTAAAAGAAGATATAGTTATGAAATGAATTTAAAAAATTATGTATACATTTTAAAATACCATTTATTAATTTATTTTTTAAAATTTTCTAGTGGAGCTGTACCACCTGGTGCCAGATTTGATCCTTTTGGTCCACCTCAAGGACCACTACCTCGCCCACCTGGACGAGACCCAGACAATGATCACTTACCCCCACCTGGTTACGACGACATGTTTATGTAATCGCATTTCAGGGCTATGAAAAACTTAAATCATAATTTTTTTACAATCTTATAATTATGTGTGACTACTTCAAATTAGTTAAGCTCAAGAATTGCATTAGTTTTGTAATTTCATAACAATAAAACAATTTGTTATTTCGAAACAAAAGTAATTGTTTTTTTTTTTAAAACCTTTTTTTATAACCAGGAAAATATTACCTGATTATAATTATTCCTTAAATTAAAAAGTAAATTTATTCATCTTTAAGGTATACAAAATTTTGGTTTTAACTCTAGTGAATTATTTAAAAAATGAAATAAAAAGGACAGCTTAATGTAAAAATAATGTATTGCATTCATAATTTTATATACGGTTTTAGTTGTTTATTTATTATGAAATTGACATCGAATTTTCGTAGACGCATAAATTTGTAAAACAAGATATGGCGAAAAAAATGTCTTTTCCAGTATACAACTAAAACAAATTATATCACAGACCAGCGTTATAGTTTTGATTGCGGTACACAATTACAGCGATTAAGGCGTTACCATTCGCGATCTCAACACGACATCTTTCGGCTTGGCTTTTGTACAATATTTCCTTAAAGATGTTCCTCACAAAGAACAAAAAAATGTCAAATTCCTAATTTTTTATTTTCTTTTTTTTGCACAACGCAAAAGTGGTCACAAAATTGATTTGAAAAAATTGCACTCTCGTATGTTATACTGCATGAAAATATGGGTTTTGAACACAGGTATAACAGCGCCAAGAAAAGTTGTTTATCAAAAAATATACATTTTGGTAATAAATCGCGGACAGATCGCGAATTGAGGAAGCAATAATAAACATGCGCATATGTATAAAAGTGGAAATTCTTCTGAAAAAAGTTGGGGATATATATATACATATATAATCCAATCAAACTTGTAATCACGGTTTAGTTTTTGCACTTAAGCAAAACAATTTTTTTTCCTTTTTTTTTGTAATTACAAAATACATTTACGTCGTATGCAATAGAGTTAAACTAACATATGCTAAGCTACAAGATTATATTTATTATTTTTTGAATCCGCGGATTCAAGCGAAATATCATATTTTATTAATGTCCCTCGTCCCATCCTCTGATAAAAAATATTGTGGATATTTAGTTTTTTTTTTTTTTTTTTTTTTTTTTTTTTTTTTTTTTTTTTTAATGAGTAGACATAAATAATCATTTTTTTTATAAAATAAGAAAAATGAGCGAGTGTCCGACTGAAAACTTCATTATGCATCTGCGATCTTGATGAATGTCCTTAAATAATAAAATTATTATCAAAATTAAGTGCTTTTTAATATTACAAAACTACGAAAAATTAAGTACTACGATTATACATATATTTATAAGTTAAGTTGTTTATTGTAGTATTCAATTTTAATGTACTTTAGTTTGACTTGAAAACAAGTTTATTAAATATAATTAAGTAAAAGTTAAGCAAAAAAAGGTTTATACATTTTGTTAATCTAAAATTTACTTGTTAGTTTAATAAATCAGAAATAGTTTTTATTTGTGTAAAATTGTGTAGAAATTTTTTTTCTACGTATCAAAAAACCTGATACATTTGTAAATTGATAAAAATGAAAAAATGAGTCAAAAAGAAAGCTCGAACGAACTTTTCAGGTAAATTCATTTTCGATCAGCAGATGAGCAAAAGTTTGTAAAATTTAAATATTAATATATATCGAGAGAATTTGGTGATTTAATGTACAATTTGAGTTGAACACATTTGAGTGTGGCGAGCAGCTGTCACTGGTAATTTTAATATATTCACAAATACATAATATTCAAATTTTGTAATAGCAGTCAAAAATATTCTGGCTTTTAATATCGAACAAATAGCACATGCCAATAATAATTATTCATATACGAAATCACCAACGAGCTGCATTATTTCAAAGTGATATATTATGTATTATTAATTGTATCATATATTTAATCTGGTGTGAACATTGTTTACCTTTTTTAATATTTTTTTAAACATCCTTTCATGCCACTGAAAATGCAACTTTTAGTGATACAAAAAAAATGTTTCACTAGAAAAATTATTCTGGTAAAGGTGAAAATGATGTGTGTATAAATAAAAAAAGAGTAATAATTACATGATTACTTCTTTTTTATTAAAAATAAATTTGTTTTCATTGTATATAATATATATATGTACAACTATTTGACAAACAATAACAGAACAAAAAGGTCGACAATTAAAACGTGAATTAAACCGTTTTAATATCTACGAAAAAATAAAACAACGAAATAAGCAAAGTGTATATTTTATAAGTTAAAACATATTAAAATTTTTCGTTTTATATAAAATTAATAATTATAATTTCGATTAGCAAAAGATTATGCATGTCGAAGTAATAGAAAACAACAAAATTGATAAAATTTTATTAGCATCTATCGAAATTATTTGCAAAATTTTGTTGAGAAATTACATAATATAAAATTTTTCTTTATTTTTTTTTATATAAATTAAATTCGAGTCGTATTTGACAAGTGGCAGCACTGGTTGCATTTTCATTGACAAGCCTATTTGTTAGAGTAAAGAAAAAAAAAGTCGTGCGCAAAGCTGTCACCTTTCGTCAAACTTGTTAACCTTATACAATTATTGTATACCAATTCAGTACAAATAATCGTGCACACACTTTTGCAACTAATCATTTATTTTACTGCACGCAGCATGAATTCTTCTGTCCGTTTTTAAATTTTAGTCGAGACTTGGGACGATACTTCTCCAAATAAGAAAGTTGCTTTGCATTTATTGCTCCTCGTCTTTTTCTGCAAAATTAATAAATATTTTAAATATTAAAATAAAAACGTTAATCATTAAAATAAAAAATAAATATTTTGATTATTAAATTAAAAGATAAATATTTTATGTATTAATTTTTAAAATTGCAAATTTAATAAATATGAAGAAGTAACAAATATTTTTTTCTAAAGAAACTCACTCTCTAATCAGAGTGACGGCATCTTCATACTTGAGGCCTAATTCAATTAAAGCAAGAGCAACAAGTACTGGTGCTCTACCCAGACCAGCAACGCAGTGCACCGCAACACAGCCGTTTGGTGTCTCTCGGAACCTATTTCTCAGTAATTCAAACCAATCTTCAACAACCTGCAGCAAAATTTTATTTTTAAAGTCGAAATTTTGTTATTTCAAAGTAGTCGTGGAGTAGTCTACCGTGGACAGCTTTAAACTTTGAATTTTTCTCTTAATCAACAAAATTTGTTGTAGGTCATTTCAGAGAGTTGTTTTTTTGGATTAGACAATGTATGAAACAACGTCGAGTTATGTGGGGAACTGCAATTTTTACAAGACTTTTAACTAAAATCGATTCGATAAAAAACTTTTCTATAAAGTTTAAATATTGGAGAATTATTATAAAATTGTTGAATATTTTGTAGAAATAATTACAACTATAAATAATTGTAAACCAAAAGAAAAGACGAATAACTAAATTTTTCAGAAATAAAACGACGTATTATTACATTTTTCCAGTATCATTGAATTTTAATAAATATTCAAAGATCTCCAAGCAAAAATAAAAATATTTGACTATCATGTTTTACGTTCAACATTTGACATTTCGAACAGATTATTAGTACATAAAAAACTAGTCAAACACTTGCTAATTTTATTTATACAAAAATATTTGAACTGTGTTGGTACCATAAAAAAATTCAATACTTTCAATTTTATTAATTTAAAAACTTATACTTGCATATTTCTTATTTTAAATAAAATTATTGTTTTATTTTGATTAACTTGCCACCGTAGGATAACCTTAAAATGTAACATGATTAAAAAACATAGTTTTAAAAAGTTTCACCTCATTTGGAGGAAAAGTGCCGTCATCATAAACCAAGTCTATAACATTGATGCCTTCGTCTCTGAGTTCCTCTATTTTGTATGTTGGCTCACAAACTCGAACAACTTCTTTTACATTGTGCTTTTTAAGTTCCTGTAGAAAAACAAAAATTAATTACACTCCTAATTAATAGATTTCTCTTCATTTAAATAAAAGCATGATAAATGTTGTTTACTTGAATAAAATTAGAAATGGTTTGATCATTTGGCCGATCAGTGATGAGGAACTTCATATTTTTGTATTCGATTTGGGCTGGGGCTGGTCTAATGTCCTTCACCCTCATGTTGCTCATTTCCTTTTTAACCGCAGAAGATAATAAAGAACGTCTTTTACGTGGAAAAGAATATTATAATCTGATCCAGCGGACACTTTTGAAAAGTATCGAAACAAAAAAATAACAATGACCCTGAATTATATTAACAAAATCCTCACAATTGTTTTACAATAATTTGCCAAATTAATTTCTTTCCAATTTAAATACACAGAAATTTCGGGTCAAATATATGTATATATAAACTTAGCCCATAGAGATCAGTCAGTCTTACTAATTATATTTGATATATCGTTTTAAATTAATTTGAAGTATTAATTATTATTTTTATGCAGAGGACAGAACGACGGGTTTACATGAAAAACCTCAAAAGGTTTTGGGAAACGCAAATGTGGTCTCAATAATGAGAACTACGTTACATTAGGCGTTTGTTGATATGCGCTTAATCCCACGTGGAATTTTCAGCTAACCGGAAGATTATCTGCAAGAAACAATTAATTATAAATATTTTGTCGAATTTAAAATAATAATTTTTTGCCATCTAAAATAATTGACAAAACAACTTACCTATTTGGCACTGGGTGCTCCAAAAAGGTGCGCTCGGTAACTACAATGCCAACATATGTCTTTTTTGTTTGTTTGTTTTTCAAGAACAATTAATTATTGTATCTAATAAATTTGCCTATTATTTGCGTGTTGACTAGCTGATGATTCGTGGTGTAATGACCGCAGATAATATATATATAATAATTTTTGTGTTCTTTGCAAACAGAATCCTTTTTCTTTCTTTTTTCTCCACTTCGCTCCTTACTTCGACGTATATATGAGCAGATTTAGAACGAGCGGACGTGTCTCTCTATTTGTGTTGAGCTTGACAGTACTCTGCGCTATCCAGCTGAAACTCCATGTATGTGAGGATGTGCTCGACAGGAAACTGAAACAAACAAACGATGCAGAGTTTATTATTATTTGTTTATCCGACTTTCAAATTTAACTGCACTTAAAAGTATATATATATATATTTTATTTTTGCAAAGACAATCTTGACAGGAGAAGAATGCTAGTAAAAAATATTTTTTATTGTTCAATAGATCGCAATTTGTTTGCTAACAATAAATAATAATTTTTACTGCAATGTGCTTTTGAATTGACACTTCGACTGCCAACAACAACGATTCTTTTGCCAATTTTTAGGGCTCGTAGTATTTTCCATTTTTATACTTGGCACATCGCAGTTGAGTTTTTTTATTCGAATTTACTCCAAATATATAGAATGTACATTAAAATAGAATTTCAGAGAAATATTTTAAGACAATATGTTTATGACCTCAGAAAGCTTTTTTGCTAATTTAAACATTAAAATTGATTACAACATTTTTTAGTTTGGTGTAAAAATCAAATTTGTGACGTTGTTTTTTTGTATGAAAAAAGAAAAGTTTGGGAATATAGCAGAGGAATAAACGAAAGTTGCGCATGATAAATTATTTCTTCACGATCAGAGTTCGACATGCCGAAGATATCTTTTTAACGACAGATATTTGCGTATTTGCCAAGCAAGCAGCTGATTTTAAGCTTCAACAGTTTGTTTCCGGTTTTTGTCGCGCATATATAGACAATACAATGTCTAGGTTATTACATTTTCAATAAACTTTAAAAGTCTCTAATTTACGAGCAAAAAAGTTAATTTTAACTCACATTTCGGCTATAAAAAAGAAGATTTTCAAGAGTTCACTGAATCTTGCATTGGAATATAAATTTGGAGCAGTTTACTTGTAAACAATTTTTTATGATAAAAGTTGGAGATTTGCTGTGATAATTAATTTGTTACATAAAAAAGAAGAAAAATAAGTAATTTGCAGTTAATATACTTTGATGTCACATTTTTTCCGACAAGACAATAAATCTTCATTAAACTAAAAATATCAAACATGTGATTCAAATATTGAAACGCTTCGACTGCCAATTTCTTCATTATTATTTGAAGTGGCTCTGAATGTTTGATGATGGTACGATACAAAAATACATGATTGATTGTCAAAAAACAGTTAAACAAAAATTGATCGAATCTTCTATTTAAAAAACATCTCTTTTATTTTTATCTCACAAGTGCGTAGTAATAGAACAAGATTTGTTAATTTGATTTTGACTTGTTAAATTTTTGTCTACTGAAAACTGGTTTTGTGTGAATAAAAATTAATGATTGTTGTACTTGTTATTAAAATGCACTCGCCTTAATTCAAATGAATAGAATTTGATGGGAAAAGTTGAGTAGAAACACAGGCTAAACGAACAATGGATATGTACGCATTTAATAGCTCCGAAGAAAAGCGACACACGAGATTACATTTACATAATAGCTTTGGTGTTTGTGCGTCTTTGGCGCCGTTCTGTGACTGACTGCTTTTTAGTCGTACACGTAACACCGAGAATAACCAAATTTATTGGCAATCGTGAGTACTTTCTCATTCGCAATTTCTTATCTGTTGCAACTTTTCATAGTAAACTCTAATTTTTTAAAATAAAACTGTTGACAGATTTAAATTTTACTTTTTGTATATCGGTTAATTAAAGATATCTTTATTTACATGTAAATGATCTAGAATTAAAAACAAAGTTTATTTTTAATATTTTTTGTAGAGTAGTTTAGAAGCACAAAATATGTATATTGAAACAAATGATAAGAATGATTGGCGATATATTTCTTTTATTAATTTTTATTTGCATTTTTCGGTTGACTAAATGAGTTAAATTTGAATGACTCATTTTAAATGTCAGTAAATGAGTATGGAAGTGTACGTCACGAGTTACATCATTTTTTGTATTGATGGAGAATGTGTGACTGTGTGGGCATGTGCACGTTTTGTTATCAAATCTTTTTTTACATTTTATTGTACCTATGTATTTATTATCATTCAGAGTGACGCGACAGATGACGTCGATCGGACATTATTGCTGATGTCGAAATTGCAATTGTCACCAAGATTCGGAAAGACACGTGCAAATCGTATTTCAGTTTGATTTAATTTTTTTGTTAATGATTTTTTTATATATATTTTATTTGATTTTCTTTTATTAATAAGATAGTTTTTAGTATTTTAATTTTGTTTAAACTATTAGTGGAAAATTTAAATGACTTATAAAATAAAAAGAAAAAGAAAAGAAAAAAAAACAATATTTTGTATAACAATTTATAAACAATTAAAAAGAAATTCAATTTAACAATAAAAGCTTTAAGTATATATTTTGTTAACAATTAGTCTATGTTTATAACTTTTATTAGTATTCAACATTTAATTTATTTTTAATGATATGATTAAATATTTTAAAAGATAACAAATAAATTACACAATTCAGTGCATATACCAAATTTTTAATTACACATGCTTAGAAAATAATTATCATCATTTCTTTTAAAGTAAACATAATTTACATTTTATTACTATTAGAACAGCTGTTAAACGCGATACCAGCGCTATCTGGGCAAAACATTCTTTTTCTTTTTACCCAAAACAACTAAATTTAAAAACAATAATAAAAAATGATTATCCAAAAATACTCTATATCAAGTTATTTTTTTAAAATTTACAATAAAAACAAATCCAAATTGCAATTATAATCAAAATTGTACAAATAAAAATAATTTTTAAAAAATCTCCATTTACAGTGCAATAATTCAATGACAAAAAATATTAAACTGAATAATGATTGTTTACAATTTATAAACTTGACAAGTTTTTTTTGAGGGAGAAAAAGAAACGTTACCTCAGTAACATTTGACGTTAAACCGATCTGTAAATCGGCGATTGGTCGCTCGGGGTCGTAGTGGTCGTGGTCACGTTCCACGTTTGTTCGTGATCTTTACAGCTTGAAAGTCAGGGACACTAGGCACCAGTGGTTAACGAAGAGTCGGCTTGCAATTAACCGAAGACGCTGTGAAAAATGTTGCCGTTTCACTGCTGCGCTGACAGCTGAACTATTACCGAGTTAAAACATGTGACTGACAGAGGCTTTTGAGGTTAGGACGAGTAAAAAAGTAATGCATGTACCGAGCAAGTTGAACGCGTGACAAACGTTGCTCGTAACTGGGCCAGCGCTAGAAATCTGTGTATAAATAGCACAATGTCGAGACGAGTATCCCCACCATGAACAGACGACATTCAGGGCCGGATGACAAGATTTTTGTGCAAAAGAATATTTGCACAAATATTAAGAACCTGTCCCCTTAAACAAGAATAAAGATGGAAGGCAATATAGCTTTTATTTTGATGATATTTCTTTATTGAGTATAATTCTTCTGTTTACTTTTCAGATACTTTTGCAGTTCGAGAAGACAAGTCCCATTATTGGAGAGTCCGTTATTTTTGTTACTCACATCAAGTTGTTATTGTGTATGTCTTTCTCGGTCTTGTCTGAGCGACGAATCACCTTAAGGAATAATCGAGAACAAGCTTGGAATTTCTTTTGGTTTTTTTTGTCAAATTTGTTGTGATTTTACTTTATCTTGTAATGCTGTTAATAAATAACAATGCTGTTGTAATTTTTTAATTTGAAAAAATGGTAACTGCAAGTGGAGCATGATATTTTGTAAAATAAGAGGAAAATCTTTTGCATACAAGAATGGGAGTTAAAATAGAAAAATTCATTTTAATTGCAAATATTTGGGAACATTTTACCAGCATGATAAAAAGTAAATCATATTTGAGCTAAGTTGCTTTCTCTTGTAATAGTATCTTATTAATATATTTCCTTAAGGGAATTTTTCAATCTGAGGAGTTGTTTACAAAAATGTATGTACTGTTTAAGGGTAAACATCCCCATTTTTTATTTCTTCATTTTTATTTTATCTTTAAATATAAACTTTTTTCTGATGACTTTTTGCATTCATTTATTTAAATGATAATTTTTTATTGTAAAAAATAATTTATTGTAGAGTAAAATGGTAGCAACAGTTTGTGAAATAAATTAATGTTCCTTAGAGTTTAATTTTTTTAGTAATAACATTGCAGTAAAATTATCTTGGACAGTAAAGTAAGTTTTTGAAAAAAGTTTACAAATAATTTTTTTGTAAAACCAATACTGTAAATACAGTTGTACTTAAATATTTGAGATGTATCAGATTATAGTAAGTCAAGATCAAACTTTTTGATATACCAATGATTACAATCTTTTTGAGTGTTTCCACTTATGTTGTTTACAACAAGAAAATACTTTCGTACAGTATGTTTATAGAAGGATTATACTCTAATTGAAGACAGATTAGAAAATCCAAATAGCTTCTTTTTTATCTGGAGTATCTTTAGGTCAACATACTAATAAGTTTCAGATATAATCTCTAAACAAAATACATATAATAATCTTAACTTTAAATACACTTATTAAATTAACTCTAAATAATTTCATATTAAAGTTTTATTTTAAAATTCCCTGTGATAAATGCAGAGAAGAACATGATTTATTGGCTGAAAAGAGTGACAAATTTTCCTTTAACGATCAATAAATGTCTCATATAAAAGGTTAAAATAACTCTCAAGAATCGTAAAGGTTCATAGAACCTCGTTTCAATTTTTAAAGTAAAATTTAATCGTTTTATGTACATGAATATGAATTATAAAGAATATTTTAAAAATAACTCGTTTATAAGTATATAATAAAACAGATCAACTTTGCAAAATGTCATATTTTGCACAAAATTGCGTAAAAAATTGCAACAAAAGTTAAGTTCTTTTAAGAGAAATATTTTTTAAAACCTCGTAAACGATATATTTTAAGATATTAAATTCTCATAACATTTTTCCACGATGGCACAGGATAATTCAGAAGACATTGATCAAAGGTGTAGGAGTCGGTGACGTCACTACATGACGTCATTTGCTTCAAAAGATGAAAGAATTTATACTCAAAGCTATGTTTCGTGCATTTGAAATGATTTGAGTACATTGACCTTTGGCGGATTAATTATTTTTTAACTCAAAAACGTTTATTTAAAATGAGTGGGATCTCCGAGTTAATATTCTACATAAAAGAAATTGTATTAATTGGTTTGATATGAATAATGCAAAATGGTTTAATAAACTTTATGCAAAGATTGAGTTATTTAAAGAATCAACTATGTTATTGATGATTTGTAACTCAAAACAATAAATGTATAAAAGTGAATAAAATTGACTTTGTTTTTTTTATCTGAGAAGATTTCGTTTATAAATTTGTTTTTTTACATAATTTCAATGCCAAAAGTTAGTACAATCAAAAAATTATAGTTTTTGCTAAAAATTGTTTCAAAACATGATATAATAAAGCAAGTTTTAATAGCAAGTCTTTGACATCTTATAGTTTTACAAGTTTGCAAAGAACTTTTGAAAGTTATTCATTAATGAAATTCCAAGTCAGTTTCATTATTTTGTTAAAGGTTTAAAACATTTTTAAAATATGATTCATTATTTTTACATCGAAAACTTCATTAGAAGTTTTTTTTTTCTTTGTCTATGAAATAATTTATTTTTTTCAGAAATCATTAACTGATTGTATTTTTTTATACTAGCAAAAGATTTAGCTCAAGTTATGTTAACAAAAAGTGTATATAATTACAAGTGTTAAGAGGATGTGAAAGGTTTACGTATACGGAGTTAGGGGCTTTTAGAATAAAATTATCAATTTTTAGAGATCGTTTGTAACCTCAAAAACGTGGTCCTTATTTTTGTGCGCATTTTTTTACAAAAAACAATTTTTAATAGCTTCCATGACTTATTGTGAGTGAGAAAATTGAATGATTTAATATGGATTAATACTATGCAGTATTAACAATAATAATTGAAAAACTGCAATGTCGTTAATGTCGGTATTTGACATCCCCTTAAGAATATGTATACTTTTTTTTATACAATAACTTTTTAACATTTTATTCCAAAAGCCATATTTTTAATAGAAAAACAACCACTAGAGACAACAGATATAAAAATTGTTTATCCAATAAAAATGATTTATATTTGCGATAATTTTGATTGAATGCATCTTTTCTGTTTTATAATCATCGGGTTTAAAAGGTGCAAAGACACGTGCAGATATTGATGCACGTGTTAAATCTAAACTCGTGACACTATTTTTATCCTTACTTTCTTATGTGAAACTCGATCGATGCAATATAATACAATTGATAACGGGATTTATAAAATTGAGATTACCTACTGGGTTGAGGAGTCAATTCACGTGTTATTACACTGTGTTCTATTAATTGAGGATCCTATTAACTCAACATATTTATACAATTATTTCAAAATCTGTTATAAATTTATTTTAATATTAAGCAGATAAATTTGAACGTTTTATAAAGTATGTACATATTTTACATACATTTTCATAAATTCACTCTCCAAGGTTGAAGATATCCGTAAATATTACCAAAGTATTCATAAATATTATACAATTTTAAGATTCTTCTGCTAATTTGTGAAATGAGTGTTAAACAAAAATTTTGTGTAGCTGGGAATAATGAAGTTTTTTTTAAATCTTTTGTGGTATGAAAATACTTTCATCGATATACATCTTAAGTGTTTATCTTCCCTATGAGCAAGCAATATTAAATAATATTACTCAATGTTCTAGAAATATTCGTAAAATATTCATAAAATAAATAAATAATATTTCAAAAATGTGTTATATTATTATTGGAATAATCTAA
>JABFPM010000275.1:4655-32503 GCA_022817325.1 Idris sp. 1 HC-2018 | reverse complement strand
ATCGTACGATGATTGTAATTTGACTGTCGTTTAATTAGTGTCTACGCAAATGATGTCTTTATCATAATGTTACTTGTTTTTTGCGATTTACTGCTGTGATTTATTGAGTTTGAAAGAAATTATTGTTTGTTCCTTCTCATCAATGCGTAAAAAAAGAAAGAATTATATTTTACGACAAATTATATTCATTACAATACAAAGTCGTAAGGAAATGAAAATAAATTTTATTTAACCTTAGACTTCGAGAGTAATTTGTTGTAATTTTATCGTAAAATCTGCAGGCAAATTATGAATGAATTTTGTATTTACGAGTTATATATATATATATATATGTATATATAGACACACACAAGTATGCTTTACGAATAAACAGGAAATAATGCGTGCACATAAAAAATAATGCACGATGGATTTAGAATTTTAAATGCTACTTAAAATTAAAATTTTCAATTGTGGGAATTGAATGAAATGGTTAATAATTATAAACAATTTTAATACAGTTATAAATACATACTTTTTTACGCATAAGAATTTACTTGCATTATAAAATAAAATTTAATATCAATTTCTTAAAATTGATTAATGTTCACATAAATTTAATTGAATACAAATTGAAAATCAATAAATACCTTTTCTTAGCAAATATTTCAAGCTGCCAGAAATTCTTATTATGCAATTCCCGATGAAAAAAAAGTTTGGTAAACTCATCCTCACTAAATAAATAAATAATTAAATATATATATATATGTATTTATATGTAATGATAATAATAGAGTGTCGTGAGGTACACCAGGAGGGGAGGGTTCGACAAGGAGGGTCACAGGTGCATCGCACTCGAACCTTGTTCCCCTCCTCGTTCTTCTTGAGCTGTTCTATCCACATGTCCTCCGCCTTCAATGGTCGCTGTACACAAACTTCGACCGAGCGTGCTTATTCCGGCACTGATTACTCCTCGCGTTTATTCTCCTCTTTTTCCCTCTGCCTGTTTATTTTGTTTTCTTTTATTTTGTTCTTCACCAACTTCTTTCTCGATATAATGACAAGATGCTACAATAGTTTCCTGTCATTTTTTGTCCTTCCTTCCAATAAAAGGAAGTGGATTACGCGATATAGAAAAAAAAGATACCAAATTATTTATTGTCTGATTGTGTAATGCTTCAATCACGTAATAGCAAGGTTACAAACAGTTTTTTTCTTGCATACTTTTTATTAAAATAATTTTTTATACAAATTTACTTTTTACTACGAGTAGACAAGTTTTCTTTTTAACTGAAAAAAATTTTCCTGAAAAGTGTTCTTGCTTGTGATAACAATTTTTCCTTTTTTCTAAATGCTGCCTATTTGAAAGTAAAAGCAAAAGATTTGCATGAAGATAAAAATGTTCAGGCTTATCTTGAGATGAGATTGGAATTTTTTTTAAATTTATATCTGAAAACGATGGTACAAACGACTCGAGCAGAACTTGAAAACAGTATTTGTTTACCGAGTAACTACGCTGGCTTCGTCATGCGTGTAAAGAACCAGATTCGTTGAGGATAATTTCACTGTATTTCGTTCAGCTATTTGCGAGATTGCATGTAGATAAGCAACTGTCGTTCAAGCATTCACAACTGAGAGAAATCGGTGAATTTTCATGACATAATCGAATGCTCTTTTTATTTAATCTCGTCGATTAAAATAACTGCAGATCACCACTGTTGGGTTTTTGTGAAGAAAAAAAAGCAAATTTAAAATGAAGTAGAAAAAATATTGGATTAATGAATGGTTGCAAATGATTATTAATGTTTCATTTATTTTCTATTATAGCAAAGATGAAACATCTTTGGCCGTTGGTGGCTTGGATACTCTTATCCACATGTCCGGTAAGTCGAAACAATAAATCATCTCTGATTATTCAGATTTTTCTTGCACATTTTTTCACATCATCAATCACATGATGTCATTTAATTATTTCTCTATTAGTCAGAACTGTCGATATTTTTTTATTCTAAAAATTAGTTTTTTCTTGTATAGTAAGTGAAAATAATATGTATTTTCAGGCCACATCACAGAAAGGATTCGGTCGAGGACCGAAAAGGGATGTTTTCTTTCTAAATCTTGAGGACGGGTACTTTGGCTGCCAAGTCAATGAGTCTACCGATGTTTTGCAATTGATGCAACTGTCAAAACTTTGTGATAATAATGTTGACTGCTATCGGGGGGCAGATGAAAATCGAGGAAAACTCAAGTGCACAAGTAAATTTAACTCTTTTTTTTTGTTATCATCTAACAGAAAGTTGTTTCATATTAAATACAGAATTACTAATGAAATAAAAATGTTACAGATGATTGTACCAAAGAAGACGGTACAAGATGTTTGAACGGAGTTTGTCTCGATTCCGTCTGTCACTGTAACGACGGTTTTGGCGGATGCAACTGTCAAGTTCCAGGTATATTTATTAATTGTAACTCTTTATGTGATTGTGACATTGTATAATATTTTTGTTAATAGTAAGTTGTTTATTCAAAATGACTGGTCGTGTTTGCATTTATACAGAAGTTATACAATGTTAGAAATCACAAGGCTTGATGTGAATTTCACATATTTGTGTTTGCAAGTTGTTATTTGCTTGCTGTTTATCTGTTATTAAAAACGTTGCATCACACTTCAGATGAGAATGAGTGCAAGTACCGACCCTGTGATATTTTTGCCCACTGTACCAATACTCTCGGTAGCTTTCAATGCTCCTGTTTTCCTGGTTATCGTGGCGATGGATTTCAGTGTGAAGGTAATTTGTTCAAATTTTATCATTATTAAGTAATTAAGTTTTTCTAAGAAAATATTGTGCTGTTTTACTTGAAAAAAAAATGAAATATTGGAAAATTTTGCAGACATCAACGAGTGTGACGATCCAAAAATAGCTGCACGCTGCGTTGAGAACGCAGAGTGCTGCAATTTGCCATCGCATTTCTTATGTAAATGCAAGCCGGGTTTCACTGGCGATGGCGAGGAACGTTGTGAGGACATAGACGAATGCGTTTGGCCCGACGCTTGTGGTGAAAATAGCGTTTGTCATAATACTCCAGGAAATTTCAGTTGCACATGTCAGCCAGGTTACACAGGAGATCCACACGAATTTGTACGTTCCTTTTACACCCAACCAAACCTGCCTGCTATGACCTCAAACTAAAAATTACAATTATTATAAGTCTCGCGTGCAATATTAAAACGGTATTCAAGTTCAATCAGTTAAATCAGTTTAACAAGTTGGTTCAGCTTACAATTTTTGAGACCATCATCAACAAGTCATAAGTCAAATTTCATGTGTTTTTTTTTCTTAAAACAAGTATAATTATATGAGAAGGATAATTTAGCAACGAAGCATTTTATTTAAAGATAATTATTCGACGAAAAAAGCCGACACTTTGTAGTAAAGTATTGCTTTGTAGTAAAAAAGATTAATGAAAGGATTAATGGTATACAATTAAGAAGTTAACTTTGATCCCACAGTGTTTCGACATAAATGAATGCGATTACGCGGGAGCTTGTGGACGAGGAGCTCACTGCTTGAATCTGCCGGGCGGTCACAAGTGTGAGTGCCCGCCTGGGTACGACGGCAATCCCGACGAATTTTGTAGCGACGTGGACGAGTGCTTGCGAAATCCCTGCGGAAGGTCGGCGCAATGCACGAACATGGCCGGCAGTTTTCGCTGCGCCTGTCCCCCGGGAATGAACGGCGACCCGATGACAGGCTGCCACGGTAAGTAATTTGCCCGATCAAGTGTCATTTTTGAAGGAGAACAAAAATTAATAATAATAATAATCACAGTTCAGCTTGAGCATACATAATGATATACATTTTGGATATATTATTTTTATTCATTATTATAATGCAGAACGTTTAATTTATCATTTTTAATTAACATTTACACTAACATAACTGACAGACATTAATGAATGCGAGAACAATCCGTGCTCGGCGGACGCGGATTGCGTCAACACCGAGGGCAGCTTCGAGTGCAGATGCCGTCCGGGTTACCAGATGGAACGCAACCACGGATGCGTCGACGTCAACGAGTGTCTGCAGAGCGACACCTGCGCTACTAACGCCAAATGTATCAACGTGCCGGGCTCATATAAATGCTTATGTCCCCAAGGTTTTGTCGGTCAAGGACGCACATTATGCGAAAGTCAGTCCCGCTTTTCAACTTGGTCAAAGGGTTGACTCTTCTTGACATTTTTTTCGACATTTTGATGATTTACCGAAATTATTACAACTTTTTTTTTACTCAAGTGGTCTAGCCTTTGACCTTGCAGAAACCATGCATCTTCAATTTTCAAGAGGGGGTTGAAGCTGCGTGGTTTGATTCTTATTAACACCGCGTCGTTAATCAATTAACTCCTTAACAGATATAAATGAGTGCGAGAAAAATCCGTGTGGCGAAAATGCGGAGTGCTCTGACACCCTTGGCAGCTTCTTTTGCAGCTGCAAAGCCGAGTACACCGGTGATCCCTACAAGGGTTGCGTGGGTTAGCTTTGTCATTTTTTATATTAATACTTCCATCGCTCTGTTCTCTCTCTCTCTCTCCCCTTGATCTTGTTTCTTTTTTCTTTGTTGAAACTCGTGACATCACCTGATGATGATTTTATCTCCAAAAGTTTTTCTTGCAAATTATCTTGCAATGCATGATTTTCGGCAAAAAATGTTGGGATAAAAACATCACCAGGACTTCTTGGAAGCTGACAGATTTTTGCGTTTTAGATATTGACGAATGTACGGCTCTGGACAGTCCTTGCGGAGCCAATGCAATCTGCAAAAATTCGGTGCCTGGGTACACTTGCGTCTGTCCACCAGGGTACAGTGCCAACCCCAGTCCGACAGTTGCTTGTGACCAAGTAAGTAATTATATAACAAAGACAAAATTATTTGTATAAAAATGTTCATGTTTATAATGCAAAATGTTGTGAATTATTTGTAGACTGACGTAACAACTCTTTGTAAATCTAATTTTGACTGTGTCAATAATGCCGAGTGTATCGAAGAACAGTGTTTCTGTAAAGACGGATTCAAAGCTGTCGGTGCTGAGTGTGAGGATGTTGACGAATGTTTGACGAACCCGTGCGGACCTGCTGCTATTTGTAAAAACACCCGAGGTAGCTTCCAGTGTGACTGCGAAACAGGTTTCATTGGAACACCGCCGTACATACCCTGCAAAGGTAATAAGATATAACTCTATCTGTTTTTGCGAAATTATTATTAATTGCACGTCTAGTTATATTTAAGTACGAAGCGTCAATTAACTGATCATTAAATTAACATGCCAGCTCCATGTGACGAAGTGACTTGCGGTCATCATGCCTACTGTAAGCCCGACGGCCAGGAAGCTTACTGCATCTGCGAGGATGGCTGGACCTTCAATCCAAATGACATTTCTGCTGGATGCGTTGGTCAGCTTCTTTTTCAAACTGGTTTCCGTTCTTTTTTATCAAATCGAGTAAATAACTTAACTTGTTTTTAATTCATTCAGATGTCAACGAGTGTGATACAGTTAATGGACCATCTGGAAGATGCGGCACAAATGCCGTCTGCAATAATACACCAGGCGGATTCACCTGTCACTGCAAATTCGGCTACTCTGGAAATGCATTTAAACACTGCTTGGACATAGACGAGTGTGTTTTGCCGGATGCCTGTGGCCACGGTGCCATTTGCACCAACACGAACGGAACTTACACCTGTAACTGTCCCCCCGAAACGATACCAGATCCAGATCCAAGAATTAAATGTGTTGGCATTGTCACCTGTGACGTGGACAATGACTGTCCTGGAAATGCCATTTGCGATCAACAAAAACGGTGCTTGTGTCCGGAACCTAATGTTGGAAATGACTGCAGACGTAATTACTAAACAAACTTTTTACTATTTAGTCCAGAGCAAAATTGTATACAGAATTTGAATACAACATCAAAGAAATTTTGATGATTCTCAAAAAGTGTCAAAAAAATGTTTTAAAAAAAATTGGAACTTATTAAGATTTCCATGAAATGTTGTCGAACATTTTCGCGACAAGTTTTAGATGTTCAAATTAATTCAACGTTTTTTGCAGATCCCTGCGAAGATTTGGCTTGCGGACCAAATGCTCACTGCATGTTGCTAAACGACATCGCAACCTGTCTCTGCAGTAGTGGTTACACCGGCAAACCTGGTGCCAAAGATGGCTGCAAAGATATCGACGAGTGTATAATAAATCCGTGTCCTCCCGGAGCCATTTGCAACAACGAAGCTGGAAGCTTTTCCTGTCAGTGTCCGAGTGGAATGACTGGAGACGCTTACAGCGGCGGCTGCCACGATTCGGAATTGAAGTCACACATTTGTGGGCCGAGCACTCCGTGCCCGGCGGGCGAACAGTGCGTCAAGGACGAATTTGTTGGCAGCAGTGTTTGCATTTGTCAACGGGGCTACACCCGCGACGTCGAGTCCGGCAAGTGTCGGGACATCAACGAGTGCTTGGAAATGCGCGACAAGCCGGCCTGCGGAGTCAACGCCATCTGCAAAAATTTGCCCGGCAGTTACGAGTGTCAGTGTCCGCCAGGATTCAATGGAAATCCGTTTTCACTTTGCGAAGGTATTTTAATAAAAATTAACTTACTTCAGTCTCATTATCAGTTAATGTTCTTGAGACCTAATGCAAAATGAGAACAAACACGTAGGATGGGATTGATTTGAATAATTATAATTTTAGAATGCAATAGTATTGAGTGTCAATGTCAGCCGCCTTATAAAATTGTAAATGGTAAGTGCATTCTGGCAGACTGTTCCAAGGGAGAAAAGTGTCCAACTGGAGCGGAATGTATAACCATAGCAGGAGGTGTCAGCTACTGCGCCTGTCCTAAAGGTTACAGCACTAAATCTGATGGATCTTGCGAAGGTAATTGCAGTAAATCATTCTAATCACTGAAGTGATGTATTCCCTAGAACAGAGTTTTGATATTATTCTTAATTTGTAGACATCAATGAATGTACTGAAGGAAGCCAAGTGTGTGGTTATGGCGCTGAGTGTATAAACGTACCTGGATCTCACCAATGTATCTGTCCAAGAGGTTACGCAGGTGATCCCTATAATGGTTTGTGCTCTCCTTCTCAGAAAAGATGCTCCAATGACAACGAGTGTAAACCTAATGAAAAATGCGTGCAGCCTGGAGAATGTGTCTGTCCTCCTCCCTTCTATACCGATCATTTAGATGGAAACCTTTGTAAAAGTAAGATTTTATTGATATCTTTTAAGAAAGTTAATTCAACAAAATTTATCATGGTATCATAGTACCATTAAGGTTTTAGATTTCTTTTTTTTATTATAATGCAATTTTGTTTTACAGATCCTTGTGACAGATTTCCCTGTGGAATAAATGCAAAATGTACTCCGAGTGATCCACCAAGATGTATGTGCGAAGCAGGCTACGAAGGAGATCCCCAGCACGGTTGCATTGACGTAAACGAGTGTGCCAACAATCCTTGTGGTCACGGATCTTACTGCATCAACACCAAAGGAGGACATATTTGCGAGTGCCCCAAAGGTATGGTTGGGGACCCTTATGGTCCAGGCTGTACCGGTCTTCAGTCCCGCGAATGTGCTTCCAACGATGACTGTGAAAATTATTTCGCCTGCGTTCAAGGCAGCTGCAGTAATCCTTGTGACAATGTACCTTGCGGACCAAATGCTTACTGTGAACCGGACAAACATGCTCCCTGGTGTCGATGTGTTGTTGGCTTTAGCGAGGGCAAAAAGGGAGAATGTGTTTCACGTTAGTATACAACTTTAATATCAAAGTAGTAACCAAAAGAAGATTTCATTAAAATATTTTACTTGCAGAATGCGATGGATTTGTTTGTGGTACCGGAGCACAATGTATTATCAGTTACGACGGTCCAACCTGTAAATGTATTGAAGGATTTATCGGAAACCCGTTCCCCGGTGGCCAGTGTGCCCCAGACGTCTGTTCCCCAGAAGTGCCCTGTGCCCCACCAAGTGTTTGTATAAGTGGCCGGTGCAAGCGTCGTTGCGAAGGAGTTGTCTGCGGAATCGGAGCATCTTGCGATCCATCGACCAACAAGTGTGTTTGCAATCCGTACTTTGTTGGAAATCCAGATTTATTGTGCATGCCGCGTAAGTTTTTCTTTTTTTCAAATTATTTGTCTAATTAATTGCATGCAAACACTAACACAATTGTGTTGATATTTTATAGCTATACAACCGCCTCAGTGTAGTCCTTCTTGTGGCACAAATGCCCACTGTGAGTACACCTTAACAGACTCGAAATGCGTTTGTAATCCCGGAACCAGCGGAAATCCTTATCATGGTTGCGATTCTTTGGAAAAGTCCGACTGTTCTCAGGCATTGTGTGGAAAGAATGCACACTGCAGTGCAGGTCTCCATGCTATTGAATGTCTCTGTCCTCCTGGGTATGCTGGCAATCCTTACATCCAATGTTATGGTATGTTACAGTTTATTTTCTTATAATTCTTTACAAAAAGTTTACTCTTATGTTAGAATTCTTAAAATAAAAATTATTTATAAATTTCTTCAGTAAAAGTTTTTTGTTTGTTTTTTAAACAACCTTTGTTTATGTTCAAAAGTGTTTTAAATTTGTCAACAACTTTTGTTCAGATATCGATGAGTGTAATGCAAACGCCTGCGGCGACAACGCCGTCTGCATCAACAAAATCGGAAGCTACGACTGTCGCTGCGTTGACGAGCACTTTGGCAATCCGTTTGTCGGCTGTCAAAGAATCCAAGTGGGTCAGTGCACAGACCCCAGCAGCTGCATGTGCAATCTCGATGTGCCCTGTCCAGTCGACTACACCTGTGTGAACGGCCACTGTCTAAACAAGTGTCACGGTGCCAAATGCGGCCCCAGATCAGTCTGCCATGACGGCGTCTGTCTCTGTCCTCCGGGTTACACTGGCAACCCCAGCGACTTCAGCAAAGGTTGTCACGAGCACGGCCACTGCGCGAACGACCTGGACTGTGCGTCCGAGGAAATCTGCTTCCAAGTGAACCACGGCGTGCGCAAGTGTGTCGACGCCTGTTCCAAGCTGCAGTGCGGTCCGAACGCCCTCTGCGTGACTCAGAACCACATCTCCTCTTGTCTTTGCGTCGACGGTTACTTCGGTAACCCGAGTGATCTGCACGAGGGCTGCCAACCGTTCAAATCCATCGAACCTTCGAGTTGCAACAAGAACACTGATTGTCATCCCGGACACTTTTGCGTGCTTGTACCGGAGACCAGAATCCGCGAGTGCATAAATCCCTGCAGCAAGATAGCATGTGCGGTTCATCAAAAGTGTGAAGTCGACTCGAAGGGTCATGCCACCTGCAAGTGTCAGGATAGCTACGACTGGAACCCGGTGTCATCGTCCTGCGAAAAACCGTCGGTTCCTGACTGTCTCCACGACGACGACTGTCCCTCAACTGCGGCCTGTCGTCCGGACGTTCTCGGGGTTCTCAAGTGTCTGACCATTTGTGACGCTTTCACTTGTGTAGCGAATTCCCACTGTGTTGCTCAAAACCATGTGGCGCACTGTGAGTGTCTTCCAGGATTTTACGGCAACCCCAATGACAGGTACATATAGATCTATACTAGCTAGTTTTACTGACACAAAATTGTCACATTTGTTAATTTTTGATACAAAGTTAATAGTTTATAAGAAGAAAAATTTATCATACAACTTGTTTGTTCGTTTAAGGTTCGGATGTCAAAGTGCCCGCAAAGACAAATGCACCACAGACAGCGACTGTCCGGAGGACCACACCTGCAGGTCCAGCCTCGACGGTGTACTATCTTGCCAGCCCGTCTGCAACTACATCACCTGCGGTCCGAACGCTCTCTGCGTGGTCAACAACCACGTGGCCAACTGCGAGTGTCCCCATGGATTGTACGCCGGCGACCCGAACGATCCTGCCAATGGCTGCCAGACTGTTCCTTGTGTATACAATATCGACTGTCCACCCACTCAACTGTGCAACCGCTTGAGCCACACTTGCCACGACGTCTGCGACAAGAACGCCTGCGGTACCAACGCCGTCTGCATTGCTGACGATCACAAGGCCATTTGCCAGTGTCCGCCAGGCTATCGCCCTAACCCAGTCGCCGACGTAGAGTGTGCTGCAGTTAACGTTTGCTCACCAAACCCCTGTCATCCGACGTCGATTTGCGTTGCCGATTCCTCAGGCAGTCCGCTTTGCCAGTGTCCGGCGAACTTCGTCGGAGACCCGTACGGTAGCGGCTGTCAAGAGGAGGGTCACTGTAAAAGCAACAAAGATTGTCCAATTCACTCGGTCTGTCAGAACGGAATGTGCATTAATCCGTGCGAAAATGCTTGTGGAGCCAACGCCCTCTGCGAAATTATCAACGGAGAACCGATCTGCCGGTGCATTCAGAGATTTGTACCTTCGGTTAAAGGAGTGGAGCATGGATGTGTTAGGACCATCGATACCTGTACTGTGGATTCTGATTGTGACGGAAATGTGTGTCTCAATGATCAGTGTAGAGGTAAGTTTTTTTTTATTATTATTATTATAAATAACTTAAAAAAGTTATATTTTATTTTATTTAAAAAAACAATGAAATTGACATGACTGACATTTGCAGCGGTTTGTCGAAATCCAAGCGACTGTGCGGATGGAGAAAAGTGTATCAACAATGTCTGCGCCGTTCCTTGTCTCACTCACAATCAGTGCCAGTCTGACCAAGCTTGCGTCAACCATTTTTGTATCCTTGGATGTCGTGGTAATCGTAACTGTGCTTCGTCTCAGAGTTGCATCAATAACAAGTGTCAAGGTAATTTTCAAATACTTCAGTTTTTGCTGTTTGTAATTTGAATAAAATATGAAACTTTGTTTTATCAGATCCATGTAAACGAGAAAACGTGTGCGGACCTAACGCTATCTGCAGTTGCAATAACCACGTGACCACGTGTTCCTGTCCCTTGGGTTTCCAAGGCAATCCAACTCCGGAGCAGGGCTGCATCAGAATACCAAATCAATGTAGAACTGAAAATGATTGTCCGGCCCAACATCTTTGCGTCTCAGGTCAATGCCAGTGTCAATGCCACGAAAATAATAACTGTGCCCAAGGTGAACGCTGCAAAGGTGGCATCTGCTCGAAAGTTTGTTACAGCGATAGCAACTGTCTGCCTGGAGAACTTTGTATCGATGGAATATGCGAAATTGGCTGCACTTCTGACGCTGGATGTAGCGTTGATCAAGTTTGCATCAGCAATAAATGCCGGTAAAAAATATATATAAATAAAAGAAACTAAACTAAATTTAATACGAAATTTTCTAAAAGAACTGATAACGATATTTTTTTACAGTTGTGCTCACGGATTCATCGCCGGTCCAACAAAATGTTTGGACATCAACGAGTGTGAAGACCACCCTTGTCACTCGTCTGCAGAATGCATCAATCTCCACGGCTCTTATCGCTGCGAATGTCCAGTTGGAACAGCCGGAGATCCTCTCACCACCGGCTGTTCTCGTCCGCAAAAATGCATTTCCGAACAAATGTGTTCCGATAATCAGGCCTGCATCGGACATGTTTGCAGCAACCCCTGCAGCGTTGTGGAGTGTGGTCCAAATTACATATGTGCCTCCTACGAGCATGCAGCTCACTGTGAATGTAAACCTGGCTTCGTTGGCGACTCATCAGGCTGCTACAAAGTCGAATGTCTATCAAACTCCGACTGTTCGGGCGACAAATATTGTAATTTAGATTCAAATAAATGTATAAACCCGTGCAACCAGATCAACTGTGGCTACGGCAACTGCATTACCAATAACCATCTAGCCGTCTGCAAGTGTTATCCTGGATTTGTGATTTCCAGAAAAACGTGTGTTGACATTGACGAGTGTCTGCAGAAACCATGTCACCCTTCTGCCACGTCAGTATTTTAAACTTTATACAAATTGTTTTGAATGTAAAAAAACTTCTTACATACAAATTGTTCTTTCAGATGTCACAACAAAGAAGGATCGTTTGCCTGTTCCTGTCCATCTGGTTTAGTCGGCGACCCCTTGAAATCGGGCTGCAAACAGCCCGGCGACTGTTTCAGCGACCTCGACTGTCCCGACTCCGCTGCCTGCATCGACAACACCTGTCGTGATCCCTGCAACAATTCCCAAGTCTGCGGCAAAAATGCCGAGTGCCTCGTTCGAGATCACTTTCCCCACTGTCGTTGTCCCGATCAAACCACCGGCGATCCCAACAACGTGTGCACACACCTAGAGTGCAACTATCACAGTGACTGCGATAACCTGCGCGCCTGCTTCGACCACAAATGCATTGATCCCTGTCTGGTTCCAAATGTTTGCGGACACGGTGCCGACTGCGTCGCTCAGAACCACAGCGCTGTGTGTACCTGCCAGCCGGGTGGCACCGGTGATCCAAACCTCGGCTGTACCCCGGTGCAGTACTGCAAAACCGACCACCAATGCCCTACCGGCTCGACCTGTAACGGCGGCGTCTGCACCGCCCTCTGCACTAGCACCCGCGAATGCATCGGAGAACAACTCTGCATACAAGGCGTCTGTCAACCAACGTGTCGTGGAAATTCCAGCTGTCCCGAGTACCAGTACTGTTCCAACAATATTTGCGTGCAACAGTTGCGCTGCCACACTGACAACGATTGCGACGAAGATGAGAAATGCATAAACAACAATGTCGGCCAGACTGAGTGTCACAAGGCTTGCAACTTGGTGTTGTGCGGTCGCAACGCCGAGTGCCGGGCTAAAAATCACGAAGCCACTTGTTCTTGCAAGGCCGGTTTCTTCGCTGAGGTTATCAACGACAAGACTAACTGTCAACCGGTTGAATGTACAGAAAATAACGACTGCTCAAAGGAGAAGGTGTGCGATTTGCACCGCTGCAAGATCGCCTGTCTGCTGCACAATCCTTGCGGGGTTAACGCAATTTGTTCAACGGAAAATCATGTTCAGGTTTGCAGCTGTCAGCCAGGGTACACGGGCAATCCAACGCAGGGCTGCGAACTAGTGGACTTTTGCTCGAGCTCGCCCTGCGCTGCGGGAGCCATCTGCGAGAACACACGAGGATCACACAAGTGTCACTGTCAACCAGGTACAGTGGGCGATGCCTACAGAGATGGGTGCCATCCTCCAGTGGAATGTACTGATGACGAAGACTGCCCTCTGTCGGCGAAATGCATCAGCGTCAATGGGGTGCCAAAGTGTTATGATGTTTGCTCGGATGTTTCTTGTGGAGCCAATGCCGATTGTCTGGGGTCGAATCATCTGGCTTATTGCCACTGTCGGGCGGACTATGAAGGAGACGCCACAAATGTCGCTGTGGGCTGCAGACCAAAACCTGTTGCTTGTTCCACGACCTTTGATTGTTTGGCTAATACTTATTGCTATGAAGGAGTTTGCAGACGTGAGTTTAATCATGCCAAAAGAAAAATAAGAAATGATTCATTTTTATTTAATGCATGGCATTGATTTTTACAGCATCCTGTCAGTCAGATGAAGAATGTAGTTTAACAGACTTGTGCTTGAACGGACAGTGTGTTGATCCGTGCGGCCTGAGAGCAGCTTGTGGTATAAATGCTGAATGTTTTGTTAAAGGTCACATCAAACAATGCAGTTGTCCCCCAGGATTCACTGGAAATTCCGAAGTTGAATGTGTCAGATGTAAGATTTAATTAAATAAAAAAAAACATAGTCTACGTAAAATTTTATATATGGCCCATATATGGCATACATTTATGGGTCATATATGCCCCATATATGTCCTATTTATGTCCCATATATGTCCCATATATGTCCTATTTATGTCCTATTTATGTCCCGTATATGTCCTATATATGTCCCTTTTATGTCCCATATATGTTGCCATATATGACCCATAAGTGACAATCAAAATGAAACAACCCATGTATGTGACATATATGCCACATAAATGTCCCCATAAATGGGCCATATATGAATTTTTATTTGAATAACACTTATGTTTAAATATATTTTTCAACTTCAAAAATAATTTTTTACAACAAATTGTGGATTAAAATATCTATTTTATTTTTAGTGCCCGTATCTTGTAGCAGTTCAAACGACTGCAACAAAGAAAATACCTGTCGCGAAAATGTGTGTCTTCCAATCTGCTCTAGCGACAACGAGTGTGCCTTCAACGAAAAGTGCGTACACGGCAACTGTCTGCTCACTTGTCGTCTCGACAACGACTGTTTCCTCGGACACATTTGTCTCTACAACATGTGTACCTTGGGATGCCGAGCAGATGAAGACTGTAACGCAAATGAAGCCTGTCTTGGCAACAAGTGTCTTGACCCGTGCAAGGTTTCACCCTGCGGACCCAACGCTCGGTGTACTGTTATCAACCAGCGCGCCACCTGCGCCTGTCCTTCCGGCTTCATCGAAAATCCAACTGCCAAGGTTGCTTGTTTGAGAGCACCAGGACTGAGTTGCCAGGCCAACCGAGACTGTCCTTCCAAGACCACCTGCATCTCCAACGTGTGCACGCCCGTTTGCTCGTCAAATGCCAACTGTTTGAGCAACGAACGGTGCGATCCTTCGGGTATCTGCAAGTCCCTTTGTCGTAGGGACGAGGATTGTCGAAGTGGGGAAATTTGCGAGGGACTGCTGTGTCTCGCTGGCTGCAGAACGGATATTGAGTGTCAGGAGAATTATGCTTGTATTGACAACATTTGTGCAGGTACAAATTTTGGGTTTGATTGATGGCATTTTTAATTGAAATTTTTATCTCATTTAAATTTGATTTGCAGATCCCTGCTCTCTCCCAAATGCATGTGGAACCAATGCCCTATGCAGTGTTATCAATCACTCGAAACAATGTATTTGTCCAGCTCCGCTTGTTGGTAATGCGGAAATCGGTTGCAAACAGTCGTTCTTGCCTTGTTCCACCTCAGACGAGTGTTTGGCCAGACAGTCTTGTTACGGTCGAGCTTGTTATTCTACCTGCCGAAGGTATTTTATTTACATGGATATTTAACATTTTTAAATTAGATGTCAGCAACAAGTCTTATACATCAAAATATATATTTAGACATTTTATTTTTTGCCTAAGCAATCTATGGAATTTAACTTTCGTTTTGTTAGTAAGGGTAACAAAAATGTTACAGATTGTTTAGCCATACTATGTATTTTGACGGTACTATATATCCTAAATATAAAACGCTTTTTGCAGTGATGCCAACTGTCTTAACGATGAACGTTGCGACGGAGGTCTCTGTAAGACCATTTGCAACAGCGACGAGCAGTGCAACGCCAATCAAATCTGCCGCAATCGTCTTTGTGACATTGGCTGTCGCAGTGATAACACTTGTCCCAGCGACGAGTCTTGTATCAACAACCAGTGTAGAAATCCCTGCAAAGACGGCCGAGCCTGCGGCGAATGCGCCGGCTGCCAAGTTGTTAATCACTCCGTCCAGTGTAGCTGTCCTCCGAACTACTATGGCAATGCTTTGGTAAGCTGCACCAAGGCAACTGTACCCTGCGACGGTTCCTGCGAATGCGACGAGGCTGGATTTTGTGTCAGAAGCTGTTCAACCCAACAACAGTGCTCTTGCGGAGAAATTTGTCACCAAGAAAAGTGTCGAATCAAGTGTTCTGGCGGAAATGAGTGTGCCAAGGTAAGACTTTGTTTTAAAAATAAATACAATTAAATGACCAAATTTATTGATGTCTTACTAAAAATGATTACAGGGTTATACGTGTGATGAAGGCTTGTGTCTGAACGGCTGCCGCACCCACGCTGACTGTCCGGACTCTCTGTCCTGTACCAACGGTCAATGCGTAAACCCCTGTCTCTTCGGTACGTCTCCCTGCGGAATCAACGCTCTCTGTCGGGTTTCCATTCACCGTGCAGTGTGCCTCTGTCCCGAGGGCTACCAAGGCGAACCAAGTCAGGAGTGCTATCAGCTCGAGTGCAGACGCGACGAGGACTGCGAGGCCAACAAGCAGTGCAGCGAATACGGCGTGTGCACCAATCCCTGCCTGCACTACAATGCTTGTGGCTTGAACGCCCAGTGCAAGGTGGTCAACCGCCGGGCCCAGTGCTCGTGTCCACCAGGACACTATGGAAATCCAAGTATCAGCTGTCGCAAGGGCGGAGACGAGTGTCTGCGAAGACCCTGTGGTCCGAACGCCAAGTGCCGGGAAACTGCCACTGGATTTGAGTGTGCTTGCTTGCCAGGCTGCTATGGCGACGCTCACCGGGGATGCTCCTGCGACAAATCCAGTCAGGATTTGTGTGCTGAAATTGATTGCGGTGTGAATGCAGCTTGTCGGGTTTACAAAAATCAGGCACAGTGTTATTGTCCGTCGAATTTCCCAGTTGGAGATCCACTTCATCTTTGTATGTACCCTGGTTTTGTTTTTGTTTTAATTAAAAGGAAACAAAAATGAAAACTGAATAAGAAATTAAACATAAATGATATCGTTGATACAGGTAATGCCGATAAAAGTACAGCAGACTGTCGTACTCTTGGCTGCGGTCAGGGAGCCGAGTGCATCCGAGATGGCACCACTTTCGGCTGTCGGTGTCTTCCAGGTACAAGTGGTTCGCCAGAATTGGCGTGTACTACAGGTAAGAGACCAACTAACCAAACCAAATTTGTTTCGCTAATTGTATAAACATAACTTAACAGTCATGTTGTTAAATGTACGGTATTTGTGACTACTTGTATAATCGGTCTTGACATTAGAAACATTTTTTGGTCGATGGTATAACCGTCGTGTATATTTTTGCCTACTAAGTGATAACTGACAGACGTAATTATTTACTGAGTAATAGTAAAGTAAAAAAGAAAGATGAATTAAAAAAAATTATATATAAATAAAAATGAGAGCCGTTAACACCGAGAGACAGATGTGATTGGAGCGCAGAGCCGAGCATATTAACGCACAGTATTTATCACACCAGACGCTCAACTCATCTCAAAAGTTCCGCCGTATTTGTATATATACGTGACTCCCCCAAAAAAACATAAAAGAAAGAAGACAACCCTTTTTAACTGTACATAATTGCGAGCCCGTGTGACTTCTTGTATACAGTATTACCGATATGTAGAATGTTTATTTCAGTCTCCAATCTGTCTTACTTGTTCGTCAAACATGTTTATTTTAAAATCATTTGTTAAAATTAAAAATTAAAAGCAAGACTTTTTTTGTTTGTTTGTTTTACAAACTAACGCGTTTAGTACAGATTGGTAGCTGCAAAAGGGACATTTTCATATACCCATGCTTATTATTTGCGGCCATCAGTTCACTATTTTCTCTATCCTTGAATCAAAACTATCTGGGGCTTTTGTTTTATTGTAAATATCGCTGGCTTTTATCATTCAATTATCTCACTCTTTCTATCAATTCATATAATATGATTTAAATCATCAATAATTTAAAGTTATTTTTGTATTTATATATTGAAAACGATATAAAGCATATACATCTTGTGCATATTAAAAACATATCTTCTCTCTCTCTCTATCTTCTGACCTCTTCACTCCTCACGTTAAATACAAAGCATGTGGTTCTCGTTGTTGTTACGCGTATTTATTTAGAAAAATTCTATCGTAAATTGACAAATGAACGCAAAAAACCTACTCTGCGACACACAAAAAGATAACACTTTTGGGAAAACCCCATCTCGATGACTCCAGAGCAAGAATGCACCAGCGACTCCGACTGTCCCAGCGAGAAGGGCTGCATCAATCTGAAATGCTTGGACCCATGCACGCTGCGTGGCGCGTGCGGTATCAACGCCCTCTGTCTGGTGGTCCTGCACAAACCCCGGTGTTCTTGTCCGCAATGCTACGTCGGAGTGCCGCACGCGGCCTGTCACCCGGACCCGCGTTGCGACTCGCTCGCGCACCGTCCCGCGCCGCCCTCTATCGGCTGCACCCGGGACTCTGACTGTCCCGACAGTCTGGGCTGCCATCTGGCGAGCGGCGAGTGCCGCGATCCCTGTTACGGCACGCGCGCCATCTGCGAGCGCAACAAAAAGTGTCAGGTGCGAAATCACCGGCCCCACTGCGTCTGCAAGCACGGATTTGTCGTAAACGAGCTCGGTGAGCTGACCTGCGCGCCAGATGGCGCTGGCTGTCGACGTGACCCGAACTGTCCGTCGAACGCCGCGTGCATCAACGCCCGCTGCCAGAACCCATGCGGACAGAATCGCACCGGACCCTGCCCCCCGGACAAGACCTGCTACGTGCTCGACCACCGACCGATCTGCATCTGCCGGCACAACTGCACTCCGTCCCTGTCCATTTGTCTGCGCGACGCCGGATGCCCGGCGCACCTCGCCTGCCGCAACTACCGCTGCGTGGACCCATGCGCTGACCCAGCAGCCTGCCCGGCCGACACACCCTGTTACGTCGAGGAGCATAAGCCCACCTGCAAGTTCTGTCCCCCCGGCTTTGTGCCACACACTAAACTGGGATGCATGAAAGGTAAACACACAAATTGGTAATCTTTTTTACCAACAAAAAGATCCGCAAAGAACGTTTATGACCAAAAATCAAATAAGGCTCTACCTCCTCCTATTTACCTCCTGCTCTACTCTACAGGTTTACTCTTTCAGAGCTACCTCTCAGCGTAGGGACAAATGCCGATTTTTATCTTTTTTCTCTACTTGTTGTATTTTTTTTACTTTCAGTTGAGCTTTGTTTTTTAGCCTGGCTTCCTCTCAATAAGTATACTTTTTTAATTTTATGCTCTCTGAGACACCTCTTTTGTTGAAACCGCTGCTGCCCCTGAAGACACTCTGAAAACATGATCAGGGTTAATAAAAGTCAAGTGGAAAGAGTTTAGCAAGTTTTTGGGAAAATAATTTTGTGATTCAAGTTTTGGTTGATTTTTAATTTTTTTTCTTATACTTTTGTTACAACAAATTGGCAAAGAAAAGAGTTTCGGTATTTATTTGAAAACAAATTTGAAAGCATTTTTAGATTTTTAAGTTTAATTAGAATGAAACTTTTTTGAATAATTTAAAAATTTTATTAACATTCTTTTCAAAATGTTAATTCATAACCATATTTTTTGAGAAAAAATGAATTGCTAACTAATAATGCAGGTAGTATGTACGGAACTATAGAGAAACAGTTGTGGCGCTATTCAAGGTTTTTTTTACCAACAATAGCAATTTTGTCATACGACCACAAAATATTTTTAGCTGATATGATAAATATTACTGATTTATAAACATTTAAGACTTTACGTTCAAATTATATACAGAACTAATAAGTTGAATCAGAAAAATTATTTTTCCTTAATATACAATTCTATTTAATTCATAAAATAAATTATATTTGAATAGATATAAAGTTTTATAAAAAAGATCTATAATTACTAATTATTTTGATTAAAATGTATTCATTAGCTTGTCAATATTTGTTTACTAAGGATTTGAAACCTTACAATACTTTTTAACAGAATAAACGAGTATTTTTAATTTCAAATATAAATTTTGATATTGAAAAAAACCTTATTATTGGATATCACAATAAAGAATTATTTTTTTCATTATTTTACGGAGAAGTAAATAAATTTCACAAAAATATAAAATTGGGATTTGTAAGGAAAACTTATGTCTTCAAAATTAAATTCTTTTTAATATAATATTTTGTTCATCAATAATATGTTCTATTTACTTTCCGCAGTTTTATAAAATTAATTTATCTCGATATTTTAACAAATATTTGATCAATTCAATTTTTTCAGCAAACTCAGCATACACATTTTAACCAAAGATTCTTACACATTTGAACTGTCCACTGACTATAATGTTCTACCAAACTTCAAAAAGGATTATTAATTTTTTCCATTACATCTGTCTCTATAAATTCTCGTAACTTTTACCTTTTTCAGTATAGCTTAATATGTGTAGCATGTTATAATTTTGTAATTAGTTAAAATATTAAATTAGAAATAACTATAGTTATTTAATTAATTTTAAGATTAAAAATTCCTAATTAGTTTTTTTGCATGTTAAATGCATTAATTTTTAATTAGTTAATCATGTTCCCAAAACTATCTAAATTTGTTTAAATTTCATTTTTAATTTGATTTCCAAAATTTATTTGTCTAAAAAGAAATACAATTTTAAATTCATTAATACAATTTCATTTGTAAAAAGAATAAAAATATTTTTAAACAAACATTTTAAAGCTCAAAAAGTTTTCAAAAGCATTTTTGTTATTTTGTTAAATTTTATATTATGATAAAATGTATTTCATCAAAGTACAGCTTCTTTTTCTAGGAAGAAGAAATCTTTATGAATTTTAGGTCAGCCTAAACAAGGAAACCATTTTCTGGAGAGTATTACCACTCAATTCAATAAAAAAAGTTATTATCATCACGCGAACTGTATATATATATATATATATATATTTAACAAGCTATTTGATTGTTTATACTATATTTGCATGCATCGCAATGTTTCTAATCTATGCTTTGTTTCTATTCGTTATGTTACTTTTTAGTACATCTTAGTTTCTTGTAAATAGTTATGACTAAAATTCACTCGCATTTTAACGGTTGATTTTTGGACGAACTTTGTGTTCAAATTATAAACCAACAAGAGTTTCATCTAAAAATCAACTTTTTCTCTTTTATCCGGTTTTGGGCTTATTATATATAATTTTTCAGAACCAAAAAAAAAGAAAATGAAAAAGAAATCCAAAAATATGAAAACATACATAATAATGATATGCAGGCTCTTGCAAATTTTGGCGTGTATCTCTCAAAGAATTTGATCACAAATGTTGTGTTAAAATAATTTTACATGATGGTGATACTATAAAAGTAAGCCATTATTGTAATATCCTGTATATAAGTGCAACCAATATTTTGTAAATTATTATTGCAATATTAAATTACCGCGTAGTAGTGTGAACAATTAATGTTAACTAAATTAATTGAGAAAAAAAACACGATAATAGAATTAAACAAATTAGTTGAATAATGTGTGCTTCATTAATGATATTGAGAAATTTCTATATAATTGAAATTTCGCTAGATGCAAAATGTGCCAAGAACGACGACTGTCCCTCACAACTGGCCTGTATTAATCAGCAGTGTGCGAATCCTTGCATTCTCAATAACCCCTGTGATTCTCATGAAGAATGTCAAATGGAACAGCATGAACCACAGTGCCTTAAAAGTAAGATATATTTTTAATTAATTAAGATATTTAAGAAATATTAAAATTAACATGAGCTTTTCTTTATTAAATATTTATTTTATTCGCCGTGTTTATTTTTTTAACATAAAATGTTTTGTTTTTAAAGAAGCCAAATGTCCCATCTGCCCAGCAGGAACGACTTGTGACCACCGAACTGGAATTTGTGTGTCAGGTTTGTTAATCAAGCACTATAAAATAAATTCAAATTTCAGCTGTAAATATGTAATTATTGTATATAAAAGAAATTTCAAAGAATTATTTTGTCAAATCTTAAATGATATATATTTTTTTATTTTGTTAATGTTCAATAGTAAGCACTATACAAAAAAATTCTCTTCACCAATTTTCTGTAAAACTTAATTTATTTACATTTTTTTTATCTCCATTTGCTTTATACTGAAAGTCAATAGACAAAAATTATGTAAATACGACGATCAAAAAGTGTCTTTTGCACTAAATGCACATTGATTTTCGTATTTCCGTGGCAATTTTGCACATGTTCTGGGGTTTTACGGGTTCTCTCACTCTTTCTTAGCCGGTTGCACTAGCAACAGCGACTGTGCGCTCACCGAGGCGTGCATCGACAATATTTGCCAGGAGCCGTGCTCGTTGCGTAATCCTTGCGCCCAAAACGCCATCTGCATCAACACCAATCACGGCACAGATTGCAGCTGCAAGAACGGCTACCACGGAAATGGTTTTGCCGCTTGTCATCCAGGTATAAATTTAATATATAATTTCGTTTACATTAAAACATACAGAATACTTAACAATTTTATTTCGATGGCTCAGAGGAAGAGTTCCGAAACGTTTGCCAGTATAATGAAGACTGTCCTCCAAGCAAGCTGTGCGACCGTTTAAATCGTCGCTGCATCAATCCGTGCTTCAAAAACACTTGTGGTGAAAATGCACGGTGTTATGTGGAACATCATGAACTTCAGTGCAAGTGTCTCGCCGGATTCTACGGCAATCCACAAGCTGGTTGTCAAATGGCTTCGGAAGATCCATGTCATCCAAATCCTTGTGGTGTCAACGCTGCTTGTGAAAATGACAAAGGAAATCCAATCTGTTTCTGTCCTAAGGGTCTCACTGGAAATCCTTTCGAGCAATGCAGTAAGTTTTTTCAACGAAAACTAGAAAAATTTAAAAATTAAATCTCTCTCTACAGGTATCCCTATAAAAAGATGCTTTTCATTTTGTAGACTTTATAGGTTTCTTTTATAAAAACTTTTATTAAAAGCTATTTATATAAAAGTTTCGATATGGAGTCTCTAATTAAAAATGTATTCCTTTTGTTAAGTAAAATGTTGCATTTTAGTTCCAGAAGGAGATAAATGTCAACGAAACACTTGCGGTGTTCATTCCGGGTGTCGAATGGTCAATGGCCAAGTGGTATGCTTCTGTTTGCCGGGTTACGAAGGTAATCCACCGTCAACTCCGTGCGCCCTTCCGACTAACCCATGCGACCCCTCGCCTTGCGGCCCAAACACCCAGTGCACAATTTTGGACACCGGCTTTTCAAAATGTACTTGTTTGCCGGGATTCATTGAAAGTCCAAACACCATACGAGGATGCGTGAAGCAAACCAATCTTTGTGATCCGAATCCCTGCGGAGTTGACGCTATTTGCGACGCCAGCCGAGTTCCGCCCTGTTATTGTCCCGATTATACTGTTGGAAATCCATACAAGAGCTGCTCTGGTATGTTTTCACTTTTAACATTTAATAATCACATTGACTTACGCTGGTTTGAGCGATTTGAAGATTTTATTTAGGTTTGTTGATTAGTTATACAAATTTCATTTCATTTGTCATGTCAACAATTCACCTAATCATCTTCAATTTCAAACTTCATTTATTTTATTATAAGATAAGAAATTAATAAAAAAATGGAGTCTACAAAATTATGCTTCTGTGATATTTATAAACTGATTGATGACTTTGTATACGATAATTCTTAAATTAAATAAGTAGATTTTCAGGAAACAAATTTTAATAAAAAAGGTTTTCTTTTGCAGTTCCTGCAACGGTTGTGTTATGTCAACCGGGACCTTGTGGACAGAATGCCGATTGTTATGTGGTTGAGCATCAGGAAAAATGTTTCTGCAAATATGGCCATGTTGGCGACCCATATCAAGCGTGTTACGTACCAAAATCGAGCCCCTGCTTCCCCAATCCGTGTGGTCCAAACGCTGAGTGCAAAATTTCTGCGGATGATCAGGTGCTCTGCGAATGTTTCCCGGGAACTTCCGGGGACCCGACAAGCTCAATCGGCTGCAACAGACCAGAATGTATCGAGGACGACGACTGTCCAACAACTCACGCCTGCGTGGCCTACAGGTGCCAGGACCCATGTCAGGGTACCTGTGGAATTGGAGCCCAGTGTCATGTGGAACTGCATCATCCGATTTGCAGATGCAAAGAAGGACTGCATGGTAATCCGTTGCTCAGGTGTTCTCCGGGGGTAATTCCCGATGGACCAAAAAATCCGTGTATCCCGAGTCCCTGTGGAGACAATACAATCTGCCAGGTGCTTGAAAATCGTGCAGTTTGTTCGTGTCTGCCTGATTTCAAAGGGGAACCTCATAGTGGATGTGAACCTGAATGTACAATCAATTCGGACTGTCCTCATGAAAAGGCTTGTATCAATATGAAGTGCCTCAACCCATGCTCGTTGGGACCACTCTGCGGAGTCAATGCAGAATGTAGAGTTTCTTATCACACTGCCACTTGCGTTTGTAGTCCTAATTACTTTGGAAATCCATTCATTCGTTGTACATTGAAACGTAAGTATTACGGGGTTATTTAAATAAGGGGTTGAAAACTTTGAATAATTTAATTCTGACTTTTCAGCACCCATAACATATGACCCGGGACACAATGTAACTCTTCCTTGCTCAAATTCACCATGCGGACCTCACAGTTTATGTAACACATACACTCATCAAGTTGCCATGTGCGGAAGTTGTAATATCATCGATGAAGAAGGCTTGAACTGTAAACCGGAGTGTCTTAGTAACAGTGATTGCTCGTTGGATAGGGCCTGTATAGGTTGGCGTTGCGCGGATCCTTGCTTGGGATCTTGTGGAATTAATGCCAATTGTGCGGTGGTTAGGCATACACCAGTTTGTTCTTGTCCCATTGGACTTTATGGAAATCCATACCACAATTGCGTCAGTGATATAACAGGTACTAAATTCATTTTTTTCATTCAAATTTAATTATTGACGAACAATCTAAAGTGATTTTTTTTATTTAAAGAACCAGTAGATCAGTGTGCAATTGCCCAATGCGGAGCCAATGCACTGTGCGAAGAAAGAAACGGAGTTACATCTTGCAAGTGTTTGCCCAACTATTTTGGAAATCCATACGTGGCCTGTCATTTGGAATGTTTGCAAAACACGGATTGTGATTTACATATGGCTTGTTTCAATCACAAATGCGTGAATCCATGCAAAGGAGCGTGCGGTACTGGAGCTTCCTGTGACGTCATCAATCATTATCCAGTTTGTTATTGCGAGGCTGGCTTTACAGGAGATCCGTTTGTGCACTGTTCGTCAATTAAAGATGGTAACTGTTGATAATTTTTTTCAACAATTTTAAAAAATTTGTTGTATCTTAATGACATTAATAAGAGATACGGTAGTGTCTCGTGCCAAGTACAAAGTACTCAGACAAGACACTACTTTGTAACGTCGATTCTCAATCCTTTGGGAAAGGTACTTAGATATACAGTAGTCGCTCGGCTAGCTAACCTCCGCCTAGCTAACCGAAAATCCGCTCTGCTATCTAACCATTCCCCTATAGAGGTTTATCCCCATTCTGCACTGTCGGACTTAGGTTTTGGCGCGACATATTCAAAATGCTCATATTGTTGTAATTATATGAATAAACAGAAATTTATTAGTTAAGTAATAAAAAATTGTTAAGTGACAATTGTTGAATGAGCAACACCATATATAGTTGCCAGGTTACTGTTGGTTTCTCCTTTTCTAATAAAAAAATAATAACATTAAATTATTAAAAAATAAACAATTTAAAAAAAAATAATTATGGCAAAACCGTATAAAAAATGTTAAAAAATATATTCCTAGTATTTTAAACAAAAGTTATTTTTTTAATTAATAAATATCATTTTAATGCAAAATTATTTACTTACTTGTTTTTTTGGCACGGATTCCATATTTATATATAAATAATCTTAACAATATCACAAAATTGTTGAACTATAACGCCATTAATTGACAAAAACGAAACAATGATTCGCTGTATTTACTTAAAACAAACAACAATACAGCGGTTAAGGGAGATTGGCGCGCGCAATAGTGGGGGACGTATCATTGCCCCTCCGTTCGTTAGCTAGCAGAGAGGTCGCCGGCAGGGACATCGTTAGCTAGCCGAGCGACTACTGTAAATTCCAAAAATAACGACAAGCGTTATTAAAAAAATGTATTATTATTAAAAATTAGCAAAACAAAAGCTATTATAATAAAATTAATGGAATTTGTTGTTATTAGTTTGTTAATTGTATAAAGTGACTGGTATCATATTACAGATTTTATTTATATTAATTGCAAAATAGTTTTTGTTAGAGTGATTTTTTTAATATATTATACACCATGGGAGTAAATCAGTGTTTTTATTCCAAGGAGCATACGATATTTTTTGTCACGTAAGTACAAATCGAGCTGTTTTATATAATCGTTTCAGGGAGTAAAACAATGTCCATTGAAACAAGGGAGTAAAACAGCTCGATTTGGCTTAGCGTGACAACAAAGTAATTTTTATTAATATTTTAATTTCAATTTATAATTAGTATTAATATTATTGAATTTTTGTATACCTTACAGTTGGACTAGAACTTGGATACCTTCCTCAAAGTCCTTGCGATCCATCTCCATGTGGACCAAACAGCAGATGCATTGTGTCAGCCCAAGGTTATGCAATTTGTTCTTGTCTACCGGGTTGTCGAGGAACACCACCGCTCTGCAATCCCGAGTGTGTTGTCAGCTCAGATTGTTTGCAAATTCAAGCCTGCATTAGAAACCGGTGTGTCAATCCGTGCCACGGAATTTGTGGACACGGTGCTCTTTGCTCAGTTATTAATCACAATCCAGTTTGTACGTGCCTTCCGGGACAAGTTGGTGATCCTTTCATTGGTTGTTACGCAGCGATCGGTAAGTCTAAAAATCATAAATTTTGGTATATTAGAATATTTTTAATTATAAAATTTTCACTTATAGAAATAAATTGTCATGTGTGATACACAAGTATAAAAAATTGAAAGGTGTATGAAAGAAAAAAAGTGGTGATGGTGTACTTTAGCATGGTGTAGCATCGATTGTTTGATAATTAAGCTTGGACCCCTTAGATATTGTACCCTATTTCCACTGCGTTGGTATCTCTAAAAATTAGCTGAATCTCAGTCTGACGTAGAAAAACCTTAATATTACAGAAGGAGATGTGAAACCATTATCACCCTGCCACCCCTCGCCTTGTGGACCAAATTCCGTTTGCCAAGTGAAAATGAGTAGACCTGTTTGCTCTTGCCAAAGCACCTTCGTCGGAAGCCCACCAAATTGCCGACCGGAATGCCTTATCAGCCAAGAGTGTCCCATTGACCAAACCTGCGTGTCCAATAAATGTATACACCCTTGTCCAGGAAGTTGCGGACCAAATTCCGAGTGTTCTGTGGTCAATCACGCTCCATACTGTTCTTGCAAGCACGGATACGAGGGAGACGCATTTATAGGCTGCATAGCAGTGCAAGATCGAACTCCGGAACCGCGAGATGCCTGTGACCCCTCGCCCTGCGGCAACAACGCGCTCTGCACCATCCAGGATAATGTTCCACGTTGCACCTGCATTCCTCCTTACATTGGAAATCCCTACGTAGGATGCAAGCCCGAGTGCCTCATCAATTCCGACTGCGTCAGCAGTCTGGCTTGCCTGAACCAATACTGTCGAGATCCCTGCCCCGGAATTTGCGGCTCTAACGCCCAGTGCGAAGTGATAAACCACGTTCCTATGTGCTCTTGTTTGCCCGATTACACCGGCGATCCTTTCCAGTCCTGCAAAATCGACAAACCCACTGTCCACATTCAGAATCCCTGCACACCCTCTCCCTGCGGTCCCTACAGCATTTGCAGAGTGGCAAACGACCGCGCCGTTTGTTCATGCAGTCCCGGTTACCAGGGAACTCCCCCAGCCTGTCGTCCCGAGTGTGCAGTGTCCTCCGAGTGTGCACAACACTTGGCCTGTATCAACCAAAAGTGCAGCAACCCCTGCGTCGGGGCCTGCGGATTGAACGCCCACTGTCAGGTCAATAATCACAACCCCATTTGCAGTTGTAGACACCCCTTCACTGGCGACCCCTTCATTCAGTGCATTAAAAAAGATACAACCATTGACAAACCAACAAGTCCCTGTGTTCCCTCGCCCTGCGGCCCCAACTCCGAATGCCGAGTCCAGGACGACCGAGCGGTGTGCACCTGCGTTTCAGGTATGTTCGGCTCGCCTCCCAACTGCCGACCCGAGTGTCTCATCCACCAAGACTGTCCTAACTACCTAGCTTGTGTTCAGCAAAGATGCTCAGACCCATGTATAGGTTCCTGCGGCTTCAACGCCAAATGTTCTGT